>PVIH01003144.1:0-87667 GCA_004025045.1 Sigmodon hispidus | reverse complement strand
GTTTAAGATGTAAGTAATATTCCTCTTCTGTGGGAGAATAGCGTGTGAACCCAGGCTGTAAACCCAAATAGTTATAGAAAGAGGGAGATAACAAGGCATGGGCATGACGAGACCAGGCCAGACTTATCATGCCCCATCCCTTAACAGGAGAGAGGGGATGCTTCCTAAAATGGTTGTTGGCTGATTTTTCTCATGTTGACATTTTCTCAGTGTCCATTAGCTATCAGTCTTTCTTTATTCCCTTGTCTGATTTAAAGACTGGGGTGTGTGTGTAGCCCACAAGGAGATGTTGGACACTTTGGACCTGGAAATACAGGCAGATCTGAAATGCAAGATGTTAGGGGGTGGGAACTGAATTCCGGTCCCCTTAAAGAGCAGCAATGGCTCTTCACTCGGGAGTCATCTCTTCAGTCCTCACCCAGCCCACCTCTTCCTTCATGCCTGTTATTCTGTCCTCGGTGATTTGCCTTTGGGAACTCATGTAGGCTGCCGCATTGTTTATCTGCTCAAAACACATGGCATTCTGCTGTCCTCTATATAGGACTTACCTTCCTTCTCATTGTATCGATTGCCCAGAATCTATCACCAAACCTGCAATCTGGTACCTGCTGCCAGTACCAACCACCTCACATCACATCACCTCACATATAATTAAATCAACAAGCATTCTTACGAGGCCTAGTGAACATTTCCACTGATTTTGGGAACAGAGTCAGAAACTCTTTTCTCACATGTCATGAGCTAATTGCAAATGGTCTGAATACCTCTTATTTCTGGTCTAACAAAAATAGTTTCTATTTCTGTTTTTGTTTTTCCCCCAACTGCAGCCCTCATTATACTAGAACCAGTAATTCTCACATGGCAGGAAGGAAAACAGGATCTCCTCCACACACCCCCCCCCAGAGGTCTTAGGGAATTCCCAGGAGGCACTGGTCCTCTGGCATAGACCAGCCCAAGTAGCACCCCCTCTTCCAGAGGTCTATGCTGTTCCCAGTCCCTCACTTCAGCTCCGTGTCCCACACCACTGTATCTGTTAAGCCATTTCGCCATCTAGTGGCGGAAAGCAGAATTGTCTCAGGAGTTTGTCTCCTTGAATCCTGGCTGGTTAACCTCGAATGAAATCAGACTTTTAACTCTTAGAGGGCGACACAGCCCTTAGAGGAGTCCCCAGACTACACACAGGAGCCTAGAAAAACATACAAATGGCCTATAGATATTTAGGAGTTCTGAAAGCTGATCCATCTATTCATGCTAAGTACAAACTGCCTCCCCTCACCCCACCCTCCCATCTGTCTAGATTGACACCTGGGGGAGGGCAGGACAAAGTGACAGTATTCTAGACTGATTCCAGAGTAAAGACTACACTTTATTTTACTAAAATGAAATGCTCTCCTCTACATTTCTCCAGGCTTTAAATCTTCCTTCTGTCCTTTGACAGCACTGGTTTTGAGTCTGAAAGAAATACTGAAGTGATCTCTTGCTGCTTTTCACATGTCAAAATATCAGCTTCAAAATGTAATATGCAGGAGAGCAGTTCTGCATAGATAGATGTTTTTTAAATCTTAGCAGAAATAGGAACTTTGTAAAAACAGCAACAAAAGCCTGAGTCTGGTAACAGTATTCATATTCTAGTTCTGCAGGACAGATTTTATGAAGCAGAACTACAGTATGAGGATGGTGCTATGTTTTCCTAAATGTTATTATTTCATGCTTTCTTTCCGGGAGGCCTGTTAGTGTGGTATTACTATTCAGTACTGTTTGGCTGGGTCCCAATGGTCTCTTTTGTGGAAGATAATGGGACTTTTCATATGATAAGCTAATAGGTGCTGCATAATACAAGGGGGAAAATAGTTGTGAATATTGTTAGCCTGAGTTGTCACTGCTTCTATCAACTTGTTTATAGAAGAAAGCCTGCCCCTCCCCTACTAATCAGAGCACACACATAGATGCTAGAGGACAACCCTGGGACCCTGGGTTCAGTCCCCTTGTTTATAGAAGAAAGCCTGCCCCTCCCCCAGGGCCGAGAGCACACACATAGATGCTAGAGGACAACCCTGGGACCCTGGGTTCAGTCCCATTGTTTATAGAAGAAAGCCTGCCCCTCCCCCAGGGCCGAGAGCACACACATAGATGCTAGAGGACAACCCTGGGACCCTGGGTTCAGTCTCCTTGTTTCTAACGATTTCTTACTGACCCATAAGTCTCAGTAGGCTAGGAGTGAGTGAGTTAGGCATCTACCTGTCTCCTGTCTCCTCCGCAGCTTCCACCTTTTAAAAAGGATTTTCTGAAGATTTAACTCACATCTTCCTGCTTACAAGGCAAGTCCTTTCCCTACTAAGCTATCTCCTAAGCCTGACTATTACGTGCTCTCAGGACCTGACCCTGCATTCCTATCAGTATTTTTGACTCCCTGCTTGGTACAAAGAGGAATAAAAAAGAATGCATTTAAGATAGGAAAAGAAGTGGCAATGAAATAGACAAAGAGTCAGAGCCCTGACCTAGTAAGAAGTAGAGTCTTCTAGATTCTTTACTGTAGAAAGTTCAGGGAAACAAACAGAGTAATTGGCTTCCTTATTTCAGGACTAGCAGAAATCTCAATACAGGTGTGGTTGGTCTGAGAGCATGGTGGCTGTCAGACCAGAAACATACCAGAGCAAGAGAAACAAATGCCTCATGTGTGCAATCTATATCAGGAAAAGCTCTTCTCTAAGGTCTAGATAGCAAAGAAAAACAAGTGTTTGCAGAAAGCCATGGACAATGAAGGACTCCTGGAAGCAGGTTTTGAGAGCTCCTTATAATGTAGAATCTTTAAAAAGTGATCAGTCATATGTGCATTAGAAAGAGAGAGACAGAGAGAATGGTGAATGCATGTATGAGTATGTTTTAAAAGTCATCCCTGTTGAAATAGCAACTCAAAGATATGTGTAGAAAGTTTTCATTATTCTTAGCTCTAACGAGCTGATTGCTAAAGCCAGTGGTCTCTCTCTTCCTTTGGTTGCTGTTGGACTCATTCATGCCAAAGGCCTTGAGCAACCCTGGCTAAAACCCCAAGGTGCACTCTTTATCTATTTTCAGCACTGCAGGTTGCCTTGTCTTGGGCAGGGTTCATGTGTTACTTGGGAGAAGATCCATCAGACTACCAAGTCAGAGGCAGGTGACATGTCTGCAGAGATGACCAGAAAGCCATACTAGAGGCCGGCTCTTAGGATATGAGGAATCAGCGTACTGCACTGGATGGGCTTTGGAAGCAATATACTCTTAGATTACTTATGAAAACACTAGGGCCTCAGGATGTTAAGGAGTTTCTCTCATATATGTCTATCAAGAAACCCGTTCTTGGGTATTCTCAACAATGATGTCTTAGTGTGTTCTTTGTTTAGGGCCTTCTTATAGGTGCTGGGGTTAGAGGGAGACGGTCATAGGAGGGGCTGAAGATGTCTGTCACAAGTTAATATAAAAGAAAAAGCTAACAGAGAATGAAAAGACCCTCAGGGCTATAAAGGAGAGCAAGGCTGAAGAAATGTGCCCCAGCACCCTTGGTTAATCTCTGGAGTGAGAGCTACAATTCATGATATGGCGGAAGGCGACCCCACGCAGTGTTGGGACACTTGTCACAGCTGTGGTGTCAGAGGCACTGGTGAGGTCATTTGCTGCTCCAGCCTCAGCTTTCATAATGTCAATGGCCTGTCTGGTCTCTGTGTTTTAGTCTCACAGCTGGGTGCTGTACTGAATGAAATCCATTTGGACAACAGTGGAGTGGCCGGATAATCAGGGTGTCCACCTTCTATTCTACAGGAGAGAGGTCAGCAAAAGTCTCCTGAAACTTTCCAGATAGTAAATATCTTCAGCTTTGAGGGCCATCCAATTACTGTTACTATTGTTCAGCCTTGCACTGTGGCCTGGAATCAGCTTCATAGCATATGGATTGAACAGCCAATGTGAAATAAGTAATTATATAAAAATGTCCATATGTAACATTATACCATATACAATGAATATACACAATGACAATTCAAAAAATATATTCATAGCATTTAAATTGGAAGTTTATTTAATTTCAAGGTTTATAAATTATTATTCTGAATTTTTTCAACTATTTAAAAATGTGAAAAAAAAAAACCTCACATTCTTAGATTTCATGATGTGCAAAAGCTGGTGATGGCCCCTGTACCTTGCCTGGGCAACACAAAAGAGCTGGCTCTGATAGTATAGGTGTGGGAGAGTCAACCCTGAAGGCATGAGAGCAGGAGACCAGAACTGGCCCTGCCCCTTGCTCATTGCTGCATAGAGTGACAGAGCTCACCCTGGTGGTAAATTGGAGAGCTGGCAGGCTGACCAACTCTGCAACTATCCAAGCCCAGAACAGGGTTGTGAATTGACCCACCGTTACATCCACTCCATCTGTGATCTGCTGGAGCACATGAAAGGGCCTGTCTTGTAGATCCAAAGCTGCAGAATCTCCTTGACACAGGGCAACAAGATGTCCAGGAAGAGTCCCAGGGAGGGCCCAGCATCAATAGTGTAGCAGAAACCAGAAGCCTGGAACCACACAATGACTCTTCACAATGAGCATTTGCAAGTGGAGATACATGGAGTAAAAAGGGTTTACTGTGTGACTCACTGTCACACAAGAACTTCTATGACAAGATTTCTCATTTTCTCTCAAATTTTATTTTATTTTCTGGGAGTTTGCAAGGGCAGAGGGTGGATTCAAAAGGATGGGGAGATGGATGAGATAAAGATGTATGATGTGAAAGACACAAAGAATAAATAAAAAAGTTTATTTTTAAAAAGCTGGTGATGGGCGCTACATGCCCACATATCATCACTTACCAGCTCTTTGGTAGAAGATTGCTATACATGGTTAGGGTAGAGGTTTTATGAAGCTTTATCTAACTCATTCATCCACTCAAACATTTATTGAGTACTTGCTGGATGCTATACTCTGTCCTAGGTACTGGAGGCTATGAGTTAACCACAGAGTTCAGATTAGTCACCAGCCTGGAGAAGAGTTGTTTACCCTTGACAGCTCAGCCATCTGAAGGATGAGTCATGACATCACAGTAAATAAAAACCCCTAGGTATGTCTAATAAATGTGCATGAAGCACATTAAGATGAATTGGGCATCTGTACACAGCACCTTCCATAGGTCATCAGCATTTTCCAGTCATTCCTTATTTACAGATTGGAAAGTCAGTAGAAACAGGGTGATTGTCCCAGGACATCTGATTTGGTCTCATCATTTGACACCTACAACTTGCCACTTGTCCCAGCACATTGGTTGATCTTGGGGAATTCTGATGGGTTTTCAGATGACTCCCCTTTGAAGATCATAGAAAGCTAAGAAAAAATTGTTGTCCCTTCATTTGGCCCCATTTTCCCCCAGTCTCTTCTGTGATCAAAATAAGAGATGAGAACAAATATTCTCTCTGGACTGTAGTAAAAAATAACAGTGAATTTCTTTATGTCTTGTCTATTTCATTTCATGAAAACAAGTCTGGTGGAGGAAACTATTACATACAACAGAAACAAGTAACATTAGAGCCATGAAAATTTTGCACACTTTTTTGCCCTGCTAGTCTGCTTTAGGTTTGCTTTAACTTAAAAATCTATGCAGCTTGAGCCCCAGCTAGCAATTTCTTCCTCTGTCACCAACAATTTCACCATCCTCCCAAATCCTCCACGGAATTCCAAGGCAAATGGCCTTAAATAGGAACTTAGTTGTCTGAGAGATTTTATTTGTTTATTAGAACAGTTTGGCCCACAGCGTTATCTATATGGGGAATAATTCCCTTAGCTGCATCAATTTTATAGTTCTTTGCTGTTTGGATTGCAGTTTTTCCTACATAAAAGGTTGCTAGGAATGGAGAGACCCAGAGTGCCAATTTTGGGTGCCTTTATCACAGTGCAAAGTAATAACAATGTAAGTAGAATTGGTTTTTCTCTGGAGCTGGGAAAGAAGGCACATGGAGAAAAGGGCAGGATTTAGAGATGCAATTTGGGATTAATAAATGATTCATTCAACAGATCACTATTGATTTTAACTCTGGGGTTGTGTGGATCATGAGATGTAGTTCAGCCAGGATATCTAGTTATGGATAGGGGAAAACAAAATGCCTTGTTTACAATAGGAATTTAACATCTGGTAAGTAATTATAACAGAGAAATGATAAAATGCCCAATAATAACACTGAAAATCAGATACAAGAAAATATGCTTTTAAATGTAGACAAATATATGTTTGCTTTGGATCTAACCCATATGTTGGTCATATTTATGTATTCATATGATAGAGTCTAGCTTGGTAAAATAGTAACAGGTTGTTGGAGTGATATGATTGACTTTTCTCAGATCATATATTGATTGAAACAATGAGATAATTAATATTAAACCAACTAGCTATGAGAATCCAAATACAGAAATCTTACCTTCCTTGCTTACCATGCTCTGAATGAATAAATGCAGACATTGGTGAAACAGGTGTCATTTAATTCCTCATCACAGACTCCTGAAGGCCATTATGTGGGCAAGAGGAATGATGGACAAAGAAGGACATGGCTAGGTAAGGGGAAATTACACATGGGGAAAGATTCCCAAGCTACCTAGGCCATCCAGGGAGTAGCTTAATCTATATATTTGTGAGTATGTATAGGAAAGTAGTGGATGGAGCTGTAGTGTTTGTGCCAAAAGCAATAGTTCATCATATTCAGTGGGTGGAAGCACCATGTGAGGACTGGATAACACTAAAGATTAAGCTTATCAGTTGAGAGTCTGGGGATCAGCTCCCTATGTGTATTTCCTGGCAAGAGTGAACATAGTCTAAATTATGGGTTGCTGAGTCTCCTGGTTGAATCTCTTCAAGTCTTAATTTCAAAGGAGGGTTGGTGCCAAGCTGGAGTGCCCTTGATGATCCATATAAGTCAGGGACCATTAGGATTGCTTGAGTTTACTTAGGTGCACATTTATAGAGATGTTCCATCTAGAAAACATTCTGGGAAAGCTATTGTAATTTGATTAGCATTTTGAAATGAATTTCAATTTCATCGTTACTCTTGATTTGACAGATGCCAATAAGGATGTTCTAAGAAGTAATTGGCCCAGGAAATTATTCAACTCGTAAATAGGATAGCTGGATCTCTCACTGGGGATCTGGTACACTGGTGACCTTCTTAATGACATAAGAGTTAGAGGATTCCCTTGCTCTCCCAGTAAGGATGAGGCATACCTTCTACTGGAGTGAGTTGAGATCCGCTTTGGTGTCATGGGTATTGTGTGTTGTAAGTTGAGAATGGGTTGTTGTACCTGTGGTCATGGGGACTTCTGGGATGGGTGGCATGTAATCGAGTCTTCAAACATGGATAGAGCTTGACCAGATGAAGTGCAGGGAAAAGAAGAACATAGCTAGATACTAGGAAAATTATGCATGGGAGAAGATTCTTAGGCTATCCAAGGGAACTTAGTGAGTAGCTTAATCTAGTTATTTCTGAGTCCCTACAGGGAGGCAGTTGGTAGAGCTGTAGCATTACCGCCAGGAGCAGGAGTATATGACTGTGAGCAGGCCAGTCTGAAAAGCACAGGAGGGAATGGAGACAAGCCTCCCCTGAGACCTTGTTATACCCTTTTCTTGGTACCTCTACTGCAGATGCATAGTGGGTGGAACTCTTCTGCCTGCCTACCCTCCCAATACTTCCCTTGATATCATTTCAATCTATCCAGTAGACACTTACCATGTCCCTACTATGTCCCCAACACTGTATCAAATCTCAATGAATTACTTTGAAGAATACTTTCCCCACGTTTGATGAAGGAGCAAAAGAAGAGAGACCTGAGTTACTGTATTCATTCACAGATAAGAATGGATTCCACTATAGTTTCAGAGTATAGTGTGGCAGGGCTAGGGAGAAAGCACAAAAGAGGGAGCCAGGGTCCCAAGGATGAGCAAAGAAAGGCAATATTTGGGTAGGTGGGATTGCAGGTTCTGAGGTAGGATTTGCCAGCTAGAGAAGGAGAGAATATGCAGATGAAAACAAAGGCTAATGCTTGTCAGTGAACCAAAAGACATCAAAACGATGAGGAAACAAGAAAATGGATGCAACTTGGGTTCAGGAAAGGAGGAATAGAAGGGCCAAAGACACAAGAGAAATGTTTCCATGTCAGACAGAAGAGGACCATCTGGTCCAAGGTCATCACTGCATCTCTTTAGGCAAGCCCTGGGCAGGAATGATGCAGCTCTGGGAAGCTTTCCAACTCCAAGGCCAGCACAAAGCTCGTCCTTCTCAGAAGAAGGCTGAGGAAACATCTATCCAAGACTAGATGTCCAGTTATTTAAAAACAAAGAGAAGTGGCTGTGATATGGTTCAGAAGAAAAGAACGGAGAGTATTCCTGGACTGTTGCTTTCCTAAATTGGAAGCAGAAAATGAACTATCTTTAAATTACTGGCTTAGAATTTTATTCTGGGGGGCTTATGAAAAAAATAAAAGTGTGTGAGAGCACCTTCAAACCTTAGATAGTTTACGGTAGCATCTAAAATTGCTGGTAAAATTATGGCCTTGTAATTCACAGCTCTGTCATATATTCCAGCCCACAGTGTAATTTATGTACTCAGCCAGGTCCTTTGAAAATGAATAGGGGGAAGTCTCACATAACACACAGTTTATAAATTAGTGCTGTTTTTAATGTAAAAATATCCCTGGCCTAAGCCTGTGTTGTTTAGGAGGTATTTGTTGTTGAAGTCCGTGTAGAATGGGATGGGGTTGTAAGGAATTCTACTAGCATGTTCATCTTTTCTGGTGGTGCTGCTGTATCCAGAGTACCAAGGCTCTCTCTTTCCCTGGCTTTATCCTTCATCTGTCTTTGTGACCATGGCCATTGCTTTCTCCTAAAACTGTCACTTTAAAAGTTCTCCTCTTGATACAAAAGCTGGGCAACTACCTAAGCCTGGCCTTTACACAGGTTTTGTCCTGGATGAAGAAGCTTAAATCCCTTAGGAAACAAGACAGCTTGTTAGAAGCTGTGAATGGCATTTCTACCAAGTTCTTTGCATCCGTTTGCAACTGTTTGCAAGAGTTACAGAGCGGGAGAGGAAAGTGACTAGGAGCAAGCTGGTACTGCAGGGGAAGGAATGTTGGGAGCATGTCATTTCCTTAGAAGTTAGGAGGGAGAAGAAAGGAGAACCTTCAGCTGCAATTTGGAGAGAAAAGCCCTGGGCCTGAAGTTGGGGACCTCCTCAGGGCCCAGGCTACAGAGTCATCCATCTGGAGGTCACCTTGGACAGCAAAGCATAGTCTCTGTATTCTGCCATCCTCACTCACAATAAAGAAGAAAGTCTAGTCTTTTCTATTTAAGGGCATTATTGTTAGAATCAAACGAAGTGTTAGAGTTTTGAACCCTGGTCCAGTGACCTCTTTTCTCTTGCTCTGCCTGATTACTTTCCCCCACTGCCTAAACCCCAAGGAAGCTTCTGAGGGCAGTGAACTGGCTCAGCCTTCCTTTCCCCTAACCCCATTTTGTCTGCTCTCCCTCTGTCTTTGTGGCTATGGCCATTGCTTTCTCCTTATAGAAACCCATCTTCCCATTTCTTTTTACATCTGCCTCCCCCCATGACAAGCTGCATCATTTTCTTGGTTTGATTCTTAGTCCTTCTTGTTCTTTCTTTGCCTGCCCTTGCTCTCCAAAACCTGGGATGGGATGAGAAGGACTGCATCTTGGAATAGAGAAGCAGAAAGTTGTTTGTGATGCATTGACCAGGGCCCCAGCCATCTTGGACCCGGCCCCAGGGTACTGTTCCCATTAAAGGCAGCGGAGCTTGGCCATACTGCAGTCTTGTGCTCAGAAGCATAGGGTGGCCACTGAGCTGTGGACCTTAGCTTCCCTCAAGGGAAGGACAATGGGTCAAGTGTTTGTCTTGATTCATAGAAGTAAGTCCAACTCAGTGGCCCCAGGTTGGAAGCTCTTATTTTGTTCCAAGGCTTGTATTTTATAGGGTTGAGTAAAAGAGTTTGAAAATGTGTTTTCAAAATAATTTTAATGCTTTTATTTCTTTAAAAAAATGGAAGCAGTTACAACAAACAATATAAATAATTTGATCCCATCACTTGAAGATCATTGTGAATTTATAAATCGGAAGAAGCAAAACAAACTAACTGACCACCCATGCCTGTAATCCTAGCACTTGGAGGATGGAGGCAGGGGGATAAGCTGTTCAAGGCTAACCTTGGCTATATGAGATTATATCTTAAGCTAAAAAGTTAAACAAGCAAGGAGTTAGAAAACATGTTCTTCTGGTATATTCTGGCACACTTGTCTTTACAATTTAAAGTGTTAAATGTGGATTTACTTGAACATTGAGAATATGGAGAATTAGGAATTTCTAGTTTTAGTCCTTAGCACATGGCTGTAGGAAAGCACTTCAGAAATACAATCTATCAGAGTCACGTTTTCCTTTAACTTTGGTGTTTGTGATGTGGATGGACTTTTGGCTGTGAGTGAAGGGAGTCTGATGTGACTGACCCTCTTCCCAGCTGCTTTTCTCCACATGTTAGACAAACTACCTCCTTTACTTTGTCAGGATTCTATACCCTTCTCTTCTGGTGCCGTGATTCCCAACTTTACTTGGTCTTAGTAAAGTATTTTTAAATATCCAGCACTCAACCAGATGTGTTTTCCATACATCTCCTACTGATTCCGTTCAGCTCCTATTGGTAGAGAACCTCCCTCCCTGAGGATGAAGGGGTGTGTCTTGAAGTTTAGGGTGATGAAGGATAGCTTATGGAGCAGGATGAGAGAGGTAGCCTGAGCAGTAAGTGAGTATAGTTAGAACATAGCAGAGGTCAGCCATAGCCTCTGGAGCTGTGCTCTGTCGCCTTGAACCCCTTCTCTACCCCTGGATAGAGATATCCAGGTAACTATAAACAAACTGTCCACCCCTTCTCTGCTCCTCATACAAGGTGATGTAAACCACCTTTCGTAAGATGTGGGGATGGAAGGAACTTCAAAACACCCATCGAGTAAGAGTTGGCTCTTACTTTTGATTCACATTGCATGATGGGCATTGGCTTTTCTTTGTGAATTCTTGTGTAGTTACCGAACGCTGCTGCCCATGGGCCTCCTACATGCCATGGGCTCTTGTCTTTTCAAGCAATGATTCAATGGCGGTGACCACTGATTGACTAACATCCTGGTTCCTGCACATCCCTTCCCCGCCATGGGAAAGCTCCGCCACACATATATACTTGGAAAG
This sequence comes from Sigmodon hispidus, assembly GCA_004025045.1. Taxonomy (NCBI): domain Eukaryota; kingdom Metazoa; phylum Chordata; class Mammalia; order Rodentia; family Cricetidae; genus Sigmodon; species Sigmodon hispidus. Next base: position 76,426 of record PVIH01003144.1, on the reverse strand, counting down.
TCATGTGCAGACACACCGGCCTCTAGAGCTCCCTGGGAACACTTTGCTCTACTTGCTCATGATGATGCTTGTTTGCTAACAAATTTTTATTGCTGTTCTCCCATCTATTCACCCTTTAATTCCCCCATTCCCTTCCTGGTGCCTCCTGAGATCACTTCCCAAATAAACCATTCATGATTACATCCATTTTTCAGGTTCTGCTTAGTGGGGCAAACTGTGGCATCTCACTTTCTAAAACAACTATATATGCACACATTCTTCCAGAAGGTTCTCTGTATATGAAGGGTAGAAGATTTCAATTTAATCCACACCCCTATCAAGTATTATATGATTATTTTGTTATTCTAGATGATAAAATGACAAGCTGTAAGACAACCTTGAACCCCCATGTCTTCAGCATTAAATAGAAATAAACAAGTCCAGACATCTTTTCACAGTCTTAGCCCTTTGTCATAGTAATCACACAGTTTTATGAACTCTCTCTCCTATGATGGGTATTTGATCTCTTTTAAATTAGGGAGTCCCTTTTTGGATCAGACTTATGCTGACCACTGTATGAGGAGCTGTGATATTCATTCCTCTGTGACCCCTAAAATCCTAAGAAAGCAACTCACCAGATCACTTTGAACCAAATTTTGGTTCATGAAACATGCCAAAGAAAACAGCAAGATTTGCCAATTCAATGATTTTGCTGCCTGGGATAATAATAATAAAAAAAATCTCTCTTAATTAGCATTTATTAAAAAAAAAATTCATCCACAATGTAAATCTGCTGAGATGCAACATCCTTTTGCTGATACTGTGGTGCTGGTGAGTGGGCTCACTGAGAAATTAGGAAGTCTAATGAGCCTAGTGCTCTAGCCTTCAAGTGCTTCTGGCCCAGCTGGGAGGGCAGAGTCTACAGCAGCCAGGAGCCAGTTTGCAGGATGGATTCAGTGATCCAGAGAAGGCTTGTGTTTGTTCCCAGTTGCAAAGGAACCATAGAAACTGTGGGTTTATGGGAGTGTTTCTTTTTCTACTTCTGCTATGTTTAGTACTAATGTTTTTTTAGTGACCTTCTGAAGCAGAGGGCCATATGAGTGGAGAAATTTGATCCTGCGTTAGCTTTTCATTACTTTGACAAAATACCTAACAGAAGTGACTTAAAGGCAGGAAAGTTTATTTTGGTTCAGAGGTTTCAGTGCACAGCCTGCTGGCTTTGTTAATTTTGAACCTGTGGGGATGTAGAACATCATTGTAGGAACGTTCAACAAAGCAAAACTGCTCACCTTCTGAGACTGGGAAATGGGAAAAGCAGGAAGGGGTTATGCACTCAATAGCACTCTTAAAAGACACAATCTTCAGGATCAAACAGCCTTCCAGTCCAGCTCTCAAAGGTGGCATGATTTCCCACATGTTGGTAGCCAGGCCTTTAGCATATGAGCCTTGGCTCTGGGAGGATGGCTCAGTTAGTCACATGGTTGCTGCAAAAGCTCGAAGACCTAGAGTAGATTCCCAGCACAGATTTCAATGCTGAGTGTGGGAGTGGGCAGCTCTAACTTCAGTGCTGGAAGATGGGAGACAGGCAGATCCCTAGAGTTCACTGGCTAGCTTTTCTAGCTATAGGAACCTTTAGGAAATAGTCCAGGTCCGAACTATACCAGATCTGGAAGGAACATTTTAGACCATCTCTTACCAACACTCTCAGGTCCTTCCTCACTCTGAAATCTAATCACAAAGGGCAAACACAGCTTGCTGGATGCATGCTGTGAGTTGGAGCACTCCTGGAAATAGAGCCCACTTACTTCAAGTTGCCATAGTCACTAGAGACCCCAAGTTTTCTTTTGATTGTCTGTCTTTTTATTTCTCTTGGCAGTGCTGATCAAAGACTTATTATGCACAGAAATTTAAACTGCCAACTACGGTATGGTTTTGCAGTATCTGCAGGTTTTGAGCACTCTTAAAACATAGAGTGTGTTCCAGGGAGTGACTGATTATTATTATTTGCTTTTGAGTTACTATTTATGCTTCTTGAGAGACAGAATCATGCCTTACAGTGTTTCTGACTAAATAGTCCTCAGGAAAGAACTTAATGTGCAATATGGATGCTGCAGCTTTACACAGATCAAATCATTTCTTCCAGCTATCCAGAGCCTTCCCCTCTGCTCGTTGGGTTTGAAAGGCAGACTTGTTTATTCATCCTCTGGCCCCTCATGCAGTCAGCACAGTCACTACCAGGCAGGCATGTGACAGGAGAAAAAGAAAAGGATGGCCTATTTCATCCTATAATTGGATAATCAGTCCAGAGTAATGGTGGCTTTATTTGATTTGCAAGCCTACGCCACAGGCAGTTGGTAACCAAAACAGTATAAAGCACAACACGAGTATGGCATGCATTTACACCCCCAGTAAATGCTGGTGCAGAACGGAGACTTCGCTTATTGCTACTGATAAAGTAGTGAATACATCTTACTTGTCTCCACATAAATCATGGCTTGGCAGGCATTTTCATGGTTTGAGCTCCAGTTTCTGGAGTTTTTTCTACCTGAGAGTCTTACTGTCATGTGTGGGCTGTACCCGAGAATCAAGAGTCAGTGCTCAAGAGTGCTGCATCCTCATCGGTGTGGCAATAGTCTATGAGGACGGACACCTGAGATTTCATCTGTTGCTACATGACTTTGAGGCTCATAATCTTGAGCTTCTCCCACTGGCTCCATGAATGGATAGAAATGTCAGTTCCCATATGAGACTCACAGAATAGGTGAGGCAGATAGATTTGTAGGTCAGCAAAGCCTACCATTCATGTTCAGATCTCAAGACCTCCTTGTACTCAGGGGCCAACTGGGATTCACAATGCAGATTGTGATTGCAGATGGATGTTTTCCAAGGCCGTGGTGCTAAGTAGATTTGAATGTGACTTCCCAATAGTGCAAGATGCTGATAACAAAATATCATAAATGCCCAAACTAGTTAAAACCTTTAATAACAAGAGGCTTTTGAAGTAAGCCCATTGCATAATCATTTTCTCATTCCTAAAACACTTTATTTATTTAGAGATACATCATATAGGGTAGAATAACTTCCATCACTTTATTCCCCTGTGCCAGCCTCCCTAGTGCTGTGATTAAACTTCAAGCAAACTGAGCTTCAACATACATTTACCAACTATCACCATTAACTGAATATTAGTGATGTGACTATGAATAAAAATTGTGCAGTTATTTTATGGAAAAATAATTAACAAAATAAGCACATGACTTAAAGATTTTAGAACAAGAAAAAGGGGCTTCTAGGTTAGTTTGGGATTTTAAATTTTTTTCTGTGTGTTTTACATGTGTGTATGTCTGGGTACCAGATGTCTACCCAGTGTCCCTGGGAGACAGAAGCAGGCATCAGACCGACTCCTGGAGCTGGAGTTTTAGATAGTTTGAGCTACCATGCAGTGCTTGAAACCAAACCCAGGTCCTCTGAAAGAACAGATGCCCTAGCCACTGAACCATGTCTTCAGTTCCTCTGGCTTAATTTTGGCTAGAATTAATGAGAACATGCTTTTAACATACATTTATTCAAGACTAACTAAAAGCCTAGGCCCCACATTTTGAGGGGCAGCTACCATTCTTTGCAAGAAACCATTTCTATTTTTTATGTTACAAAGATAAGGGTGAGTCACCTTAGTTCACCAGGGGGAAAACTTACTGTAAGCAAATGCAAAGTTCCTCAGTGTGCTTGCTGGTAATGATCTCCTAGTACTCAGCATTTGCTTGAGTGGAATTAATTTACATGGGGCTGAGTTAAGCTAGAAACACATCCTTAAGAAGATCTTAGGTGCTCTCATGAGTATTACAGAGAAAAGAGAGAGTGACCAGTAGGTAATCATGCCCAACCTCTCCCTTAGGGAAGCCAGAAGCACCTGTTGGTTCCCAGTCACTCCCTTCCAAGCATCACCTCCATCCATCAAAAGTTGACAAGCTATGACCTGCTGGCTGAAGTAGACCCACCTACTTGAGGGAGTACATTTTAATTAGCATGCAAACAAGCTCTTTCATTTTCATATTGTCTGTGGCCAGTTTTTGCATTCCCGTGGCCAAGTTGAATAGCTGTGGTCCAAGTCACATGTGGTATAAAAAGCCAGGATTATCTACTATCTTCCCTGTTACACACACACACACACACACACACACACACACACACACACACACACACACACACGAGGGAGGGAGAGCGGGCAGGGGAAGGAGAAAGAGAGAGAGAGTGAGAGAGAGAGGGGGAGGAGGGAGAGGTGGGAGAGAGAGAGATCTAAATCAAGAGTTCCCGTTTGGAAGGAATACCTCTGTTCTTTGTAAACTGTAATTGAAGATATAATTCACCCAGCTCCTCAGTCTTTATTCAAAGCCTCTGGCACAGACATTCTGCTTGAATTTAATTTTAAAATAAGGTTGATTGGCTGATCTGCTTTGTAGGCTTTTCCTGTTGGTGATTATTATAACCCAATATGCTTCTTCCTTGCCACAGGTGACAGGAATGGCTGAGGCCACTTCAGAGATGAACTTGCACGGTAGACTCACTGCAGGAGGCAGGGTGAGACGGGGTAAAGCAGGGGAGAGGCCTGTGCAAGCTTTAAGGAAGCACCTATTCTAAGACTATTCAAATGCAGTGTCAGCATGCAAAAGAGGTGCCTCCTTAAATTTTGTCCTTGAAGTGCCTTTTTCTCACACTCCTCTTGGTGCTGAGGCTCCCAGTAGTATTTACAACCCCCATCATTAAAATGTTTGAGGTTTGTTATTGTTATTGCTAGACTTTTAAAAAATCATGTAAATGGATTTGGGTCTTCCTTACAGTAGGCTGAAGTACAGATCTCAAAAGCCAGACCTATGGGTAAGTCAGTGGCCTCAAATGACCATCTGTCACTTATAGGTCAGCTTCCCAGTTGGGGCTCCCTACAGGAACTAGATTAGAGAGGATTATTCCGCTTCTCTTCTTGATCCCAAGGTTCTGTCTTGGGGAGGAGGAGAGGAGATTGGATGAGATCAGATTCATTTGTCTCCAGTATCACACATATTGTGACAGTACAGACAGTCCCTCGGAGGACATTTCCTTGGAAACTGTAGGAACCTGCAAGTTGCTGATGATCATGAGCAGCTGATGCTGAGGGGGAGATAAAGAAGATGCTGATTCTGATTGCCCAACCCTAAATAGATGCTTAGTTAATCAAGATGGTTATTAATTAGGAGGGAGGGAAGAAGGACAGAATGGGGGAGGGGCTGCTAGTGAGAGGAGTAAGTGACGTCACTGGAGACTGGGCAAGCATCTTCTGAATAGGTCAATAAGGATCAACAAATCATTCTCTTCACTTGTGTCTTAAGGACTGAGCAAACAGCACAGGCTCTTGGTTCCTGGTTTTAGCGAGAAGGGAAAGAGGTTGACCCACAGGCACTGAATTTGACTGGTATGCTCCTCATAATGAATCAAAGCACAAGTAATATGTCGTTGATTGTAATATATTCAGCTTTAACATCGTGTTCTATACTTCAAATTATAGACATTTGGGTGACTCGTTTGTTGGATAGCACGGAACTCACACTTGCCCACAGTAGATACAGGTATCAGTTCACTTGTGGCTTCAGAATCAGCTTTCCCCTTCCTATTATAGCTTTCCTCTCTTGTCCACATTCCTCTCCCACTGGGATCAACAACTCTCAGAGAGATGTTTGGTTTAATAGAGACCAGCCAATCCATTAGAGCCAAGGACAAACGAGCAAAGTGCCTTGGAGAACAGGAGTGACTATGTAGCATGTTCTAGTTGGTGAGGCATTTGAAAACATGTATGAGTCCCACGGATTGTGACAGTCTTATTCTTAAAAGGATGATGCTGTCTATATACAGTGAGAGGCTTGCAGGTGTCAGGAACCAGCCTGCATTCTCGTGGGATGCGCAGAGCTTGGATTCAGCGTGATTGTCTGACCCCAGACCTTTCCTCCAATGTAATGCTACCTCTTCTTAAAAAAAGAAAAAAAAAAAGAAAAGAAAAAAAAACCCTTTTTCTTTTTATTTAAAAGGTTTGTTTTGTTTTTAAACATAGCCACCATGGTTCTCTGTCCTCTCTTCTTCCCAGGCATCCCCCAGCTTTCCCTACCCGATTCCCCCATCCATTCCTTAGAGCTCATTGAATCTGGACTGACACCTGGGGAAACTGCATAGGACTGAGCTAGGCCCTCTGAAGGTGAATGAAAGTAAAATGTCACCTCTTCTAAAGAGTATCAGGCATCAGTGAATGTGCAAGAAAAGGGAGTTAAGGGTCCAGTGGGTGTTCCATTAGCATAAAATTTCAAGTGGTCATCTTGGTAACAAGATACCTAAGATCATTGCTTTCTTTGTCTTGGGTAGGGTTTCTATTGCTGTGAAGAGATATCTCTACCACAGAAGCTCTTATAAAGGAAAACATGTAACTGGGATGGCTTATAATTTCAGGTATTTAATCCATTATTAACATGACAGGACATGACAGCATGCAGGCAAACAAGGTGCTGGAGAAGAAGCTAAGAGACCTACATCTTGATCCACAGGCAACAGGAAGTGAACTGTGTTACTGGGTATAACTTGAGCATAGGAGACCTCAAAGCCCACCCCTACAATGACATACTTCTTTCAACAAGACCACACCTGTCCAACAAAGTTATACCTCCTAATAGTGCCCCTATCTTTTGGGGCCATTTTCTTTCAAATCTCCACAACCTTATAGTGAGAAAAAAATGATTCTGTGTCATAGTCTTGGGTTCATCTATGACTCATTGCTTTTAAGTCTGTGAAGAGGCAGTACATTGTGACAGGAGCATGTGGCAAAACCATTTGCTTCATGGCTAGGAACTGTAAGGAAGAAGAACCCAGCCAGTGTCCTGTCCCATTTGTCCCAAGTAACCTAAAGATGTCTCAGTAGACCCTCTCCTCCTTAAGTTTCCACTGCTCCATCCTGAAGACTAAGCTTTTAGTATATGGATCTTTGGGGGACATCCATCATCCAAACTACTTCACTAGCCTAGATAAATACAAAGATAGATTGTAAGGCTTTTTACAAGATGAGAAGTTTCTTGAGAATTAGCTAATTAATAGCAACTCACATTTGTCTCCCCAGCTTGCCTAGCCCCATATTAGTAATGGCAGCAAGCATATCTGGAACACTTGGGTTATGTGCCAAGAACAACTATAGCTGACAGAGACACATTTGTCTGTTCCTTAGAATAGCTCTATGCATCAGGTCATTATTTCTATTCTCATTTCATAGTTGGGGAAACTGAGCTACTTTGAGGTGAAGAAACTTGCCATTGCTTATTCCAAAATGATGACTAAGCTGGAGATTTGTTTTGTTTGTTTTTACCATTGTTGTTATTTGCTTTCAGTATTAGATATTGAACCCAGGGCTTTATGTGTGACAGGCAAGTATCCTGCCACATAGTTATAATCCAGCTCTCTTTTAAGTTTTTCTTTTATTTTGACACAGGGTCCCACAAAGTTGCCAGGCTCGACCTCTAGTTTACTAAATATCCCTGGCAATCCTCCTGCCTCTAAGTTTTAAGTAGCAATGATTATAGGCCTATACTACCAGGGTGGAATCAAAGCTGGAATTTAAATCCTTTAACTCAGATTCTAAACTTGTCCTCTTATTATTTTTAATAGGAACTTAATATGAATCTGTGCTTGAATGAGTGTACCATCACTTTTACAGGGTCTAGAGAGATAAGTATGAGTTCATTGAGGTGGTCAACCCTATCTGAGTTCATTGCTTCACTGACATATTTCAGTGAATGAATGAATGACAATGAATGGATGTCCTCCTGTTCTGTTATGAGTACCTCTTTCTCTCATAGAAACAAACCTGTTGAAGAAGGGGAAAGACCAGGGGTTTAACATAGGTCTGTGGATGAAGGTCACCATTGCATGTTGGCAACTGAATGCTTTCAGAAACAAAGCTTCCTAGAAGTTCCTAGGGCAGAGGATGCAGGGTAGTACTCAGGGCATGCTGTAATGAGGAGTATATGTATAGGACAGGGTTTGGATTTGGTGTTCTTTTGATATTATTGTTGTTGTTCTTTATAGACACATGTTCAGAGAGATGAGCCATCACTGTGTGTGCATGTGCACAGGACAGAGGACTTTCTTTTAAACATACATGCATTTGCTTATTTGATTGCTTGTAGTTGTACTTTGTTTGTTTTGAGATAGAGTTTACCATGTTACTTAGGCTGACCATGAACTCATGATGTTAGCCAGGTTGACCTCAAATTCATGATCCTCCTGCCTCAGCCAGACTGGAATAGCTAGATTTTTCCCCTCTGGGTCCTTTCTTTCAAGACACTCTTTCAGGTTTATCAAGGAGTTTTCTTCATTTTTTAAGTCAGAGACTAGAGACTAGGTTTGAAGAACTTTTCCAGGTCAACAAGACAAGGGGATGATGGCTGTATTTCAGTGGCAGAATGCTTGTCTACTACAAAGCCCTAGGTGTGATCCCTGGTATCTTCAGGATAAAAAGCACTTATGTATATAGACATGTGTAAAGGATGTTATAACTTCATTTAGAGATGAAACAGAGGTCAGGGGTTCTAGGGTGCTCAGCTGTTGGTGGTAGAGCCTGAAGTCCAGCCTTTCTTCCTTTGGTTTAGGTCACCTGGCTCTCTGGTTGCTGGAGTTCATGCTTCTTCTGCCCCCTCAGAATTGAGAAAGAACTAAGTGTTCAGCAGATGGTTTCCATTTGGAGCATCAGGTGACACTTTAGTGTGGGCCCCATGTAATAGCTCTAGTGACTAGGTCATCAACTCACCAATCTTAGTATTTAGTGACATATATCACAGGTACAGTAAAGTGCATAGATCTTAATAGTACAGGTTAGTGTGTCTTGAAAGACATGGACTGTTATACACTGATCTCTTCCTATATCAGCACAAACCTGGGAAATTTCTGATACTATTTCCATTTAACATATTTCACACTCTTTCTTCTTGTATTAGCCAGAGGTCAATATAATGAAATATTTGGCACAGTGAAAAGAGGTTTATTTAGCTTACAGTTTTGGAGATTCAATAGCCAAGATTGGGAAATATCACCGGTTTAGCCTCAGATAAGGGGGACAGATGATGGTACAGTGTAGCAGGAGAGCAGGCAAGAGCAGAAGTTGCTTCTTCAACAGGAAGCAGAGTGAGTGGGTGGAGCCAGTCTCTGGTTTTCATAAACCCTGAAAAGTCACACAGGACATACTTCATGTTCTCAACGATTTCCATACTTTCCACTATGTCTTATGTCCTAATGGTCCCACTGCCTCCCAAACAGAACCACCTTCGGTACTGATACTTTAACCAAAATGAACTCTTGGAGAATAGAAATGACATTCAACCTCATTGTCCATTAAACACAGTGAACAGCAGTCTTAATTTATCTCACTATAGATTATTTTTTCTCATGTAATCTGAAGCATAAATATATCATTTTTCTTCTATGTAGCTTTTTACATGCAGAGTAAGAATTCTGATGTATCTCTGTAGTCTGTTTGATTTTATTGGGTGTGGTATTACATTGCAGAGCTATGTCATAATTTGTGTGTTAATCATCTGTGATGGCTATGTAGATCATTTTGGATAATATTGTTATGAGCAGCCTTGTACACATGGTTTTATGGGCAAATGTTATTCTTCTTGAGTAAAGACATAGAAATAGAGTTTGTGGACCACAGAATGAACACAAGTCTACTCTGTCAGAAACGGAAGCTTTCCAGGGAAGATTCCATCAGATGTTCTTGCTTGTGCCAGTTACTTTATTTCTTAATCAATGTTTGATAGATATTGTTACATTTCTTTTGTTTTCCTTTCTTCCTTTTGTGCTTTTCTTTCTTTCTCTGTGAAGTGTATGTGTGTTTATGAGTGCATGTGTGTGCAAGCAAAAGCCAGAAGTCAATGTTAGATGCCGCCTTGTATCATTCTACACATTTTTCTTTGAGGCAGGGCTTGAGCCTTGAGCTTACCAATTGTCTAGACTGGTTGACCACTGAACTCTAAGAACCTACCTGTCTGACCTTACTAGCACTGGAATTTCAGACATACCATTATGCTTAGCTTTGCTTTTCTTTATTTTTAGTTATTATTCTTTCATACAATATATTTCAACTGCATCCTCCTCTCCTTCCACTCCTCCTAATCTCCCACAACACCTTCCCTCTTTCCCATATCTACTGCCCCATTTCCCTTCAGAAAAGAGCAGGCCTCCCAAGATATCAACTGAACATGGCATACCAATAAGAATAGGCACAAACCCTCATGTTAATGCTGCACAAGGCTGCAACTTGGAGGAAAAGAGTCCGAAATACCCTAGCTTCCACTGTTAGGAGATGCACAAAGCCCTCAAGGTAAAAACTACAATATATTAACAGAGGACATAGCACAGACCCATGCAGACTCCGTGACTGCCTCTTCAGTCTCTGTGGGTCCCTATGAGCCCTGCTTAGTTGGTTCTGGGGGCTCTGTTCTCATGGTGTCCTTAGCACCTCTACCTCCTATGATTCTTCCTCCCCCTCTCTGTGGGGCTCTCCACATGCTCCATATATATGGATGCTGGGGACCTAAACTCAGTGCTCATGTCTATACACCAAGCACCTGGCTAAGTGAGCCATCTCTCCAGCCTCCGAGAGATAAATTTTGTATTTTAGCCATTGTAATGAGTTTCTGGTTGCATCTACCTATAGATTTGTATAAGCTATTTGATATATCAATTTATTATAAATATTTCCTCATGATTTGTATTTCAACAAGTTTTGGATTTTATTAAAAGTGCAGATTAATATATCTTATCAATGAATAATGCCCTCATCAGGTTTTGGCATCCTGGTTATTCTGCCTGCATAAAAATCAGTTGTAAAGTGTTTTTATTTTCCTCTGTTTTCTAAAATAACCATGTCAAACTGGTATGCTGCTCTCCATAAATATTTAGAGGCCTCTTCAGTAGAAACCTACTGAATCTAAAATTTTCTTTGTGAGAATGTTTTTAACTAAAATTTGGATTTTTTTTAAAAAAAGCAAAAATATGGTTGCTCATGTTTTCTAATTCTTCTTGTACCAGTTTGAGTAAGCTGTACTTTCAATGGAACATGTTGCTTTCATTTCATTGTCAAAATCATTTGTATAATATTTTAAATACTTTCTTTTTATTTCTCAATGCCCATAAAGACCTTTATTTCTATTCATCATTTCTGACAACTTTGTCTTGCAAAGTTAACTTTCTGATAAGGCCATTTATAATCTCAACTCTTAGAAATTGTTATCTCTCACAGTCCCTGGTTTGTCTTTTTTTTTTTTTTTTTTCTCTCCTGAGACTTTCAGTTTTATTGTGTATCTAAGACTGGCTGTCCTGGAACTTTCTCTGAAGACCAAGATGGCCTTGAACTCACAGTTTCACCTGCTTCTGCCTCCTGACTGTTGAGATCAAAGGCATGTGACTCTATGCTTGATTTGCCATTTCTGTTCAACTGCCTCTGCTGCACAATCATTATGATTTACAAATAATGTGAAGCCTCTTCTGGTAGATGCATCACAACATGTTCCACACACATACATGTTTATGTTTTAAACTGTCTGCGTTTCATAGATGCTTTACACATAGTGGCTAGGTGACAAGCTAACCTGTGTTGACAATTCCACCTACCTGTTTTAAGTCTCCCAGAGCTCTGCAAACAGTGATGGTGCCAATTACAGTACTTTACAGAATCTAAGTTTTTCCTTGTTTATATCTTCAGTGTTTTGTCTTTTTCTCTGGTGCCTTTGTTTGTGTTTACACATTGGCCTGGAGATACAGACTTAGTCTCCTTCGGTTGCCATAGCACTGTGGCCTGGCTGCTTAAAAAAGCACAGATTTCTTTTCCCACAGTTCTGGAGGATGGAGTCTGAGATCAGGGCAGTAGAATAAGGGCTTCTCACTGAGTGCTCATTTGGCAGAAGGAAAATAATCCTGCTGGAATCTGTCTAAATAGGCACTAATCAGGGAGACTCAGTCTTCATGGACTCACCTTCTCAGTTCTCTTCAGAAAGCCACATCTGTAAATGCTTTTACATTGATTTTAGAACTTGGACATGTACTTTTAAGGGAGAAAAATCCCAAAGCAAGGCTGCAGTTAGTATGAAGATAGATAGATAGATGCTGAGGACAGGGAGTGTTGGAAATGGGGCAGGAACACCAATGGTAGGATCCCAGCCTACCTTCCTCCGGAAAGCAGAGTACCTTCCTGTCCACTGCTTCAAAGGAGAGGATTTTTCTAATTGAGTGATGTGGGTAGAGGAAAGTGTGGCCTTTCAGTTTTTCTAACTATGTATCACACTTTATAGAGAAGTCCTCCCTATGAATCCACCCAGTTGTCAAAATGGTCCACTAACATAAAAGAAGTGACTTGGTGGGTCTCAAATTGCTGCCCCTCTTACACCTTCCTCTGTCGCAATTGATTTGAGGGATTATAGCCTTTTCTCATCCCATCCTTTAAGCCCTATCCAAAGGAGCTTACATGATAATTCCCAGGATGAAGCTGATAGGACAGCTTGTAGGACATATTGTGACAGTATCTCCCCCCCCCCACCTTCCTCTAGCCTTCCTGAGTTATGGCTTGCGCATCCAAGTCCATTTGCAAATGGATTGGTGGTAGGAGAGGACATCAGTGCCATTAAAACCCACTGTGTGGGACATCAGAACTTGTCTGCAGCACAGGTCAGAAGAGCATGGACTCCTTCTAGATCTTACTAGAACATCAGCTTAAGCATAAATAGAGCCAACGGGAGTCTACAGCTCAGTCTTCCTGTCTGCCTCTACCATGATCCCCAGTAAGATTCTCGTGTACCACCACCCACCCAGCAGCAACACCACTGAGGTGCACACTCCCAGCAGACGTCGCAGGAAGTCTCTGGGAGATTTGTTCCACAAAGGCTACAGAGTGAGGTCTGGGCCAGCCGTTCCTGAGAAGGAAGAACCAGAGAACCTCTGGCAGTCACTAATGGCTTGCTGCAGGGTCTGTACTTCTTGGGGTAAGGCTCTTCCTAACTACAGGTGTTCTCCCGAAGTATTCCATACTCTCAAAGGTGGTTTCCTCCTGTGACACAGCACTAAAGGAAGTGGTGTGTGAGTGTGTGTGTGTGTGTGTGTGTGTGTGTGTGTGTGTGTGTGTGTGTGTGTGTTTTGGGGATAATAGTTATCTTTTTCTATTTTGTTGACATATCAAAATGTGCCCAGTAGGGTTGAAATTTTTGCCTTCCTTTTGGATGGCTTAGACTAGTTTCTGCCTCTCTGGAATGTTATTAGAAAATAACCCTTGGGAAAGTTTGACAGGTGACTGGAGATACTTTCTTTTAGTAAGCGGCAGTAATTTTTTAGTGGATCTGTGTTTTCTGAAGATGTGTCTAAGCTATGGATGATGTCTTTTTCCGGAGAAGCAATGAGAGGCACAGTTTACTTTCTTCCATCCTTCTGTGTGGCTATGGCAACGTGGTCCTGCCTGCCTTGTGTGATGTTTCATTATCTGCACTCAGCAGGAACAATAAGGAAAGTCCTTTAGGCAGATTTTCTTTTCTCAACTACCTTCCAATAATTGGGATTTTGTTTTGTTTGGCCATATATAATACATAACAGTTTCAAATAAATGGCTTAAATTTATATTTTAAGACACATACACACACACACAAAATCTCAGTCTTAGCTTTATTTCCAGAACATCAGCAGTACCAGAAACTTCTTTAAAATAAAATATTGTCCCTTTGGAACTCAGCTTAGAAATCTGATGTGGATAGGCTCAACTCAAATAACCCTGCATAATCTAATTATGCCTAGCAAAAATTCCAATTAGTGAGCAAGTGATGAGTGAGTCTGGTCAATCTTTTTCATTAGCAATAACAAAAAGAATATCTTTGCAATGAACTGTCTGGAGTGAAAATATTCATGTAAACATGTCTGTTGGCCTGTTTTATTCCTACCTCTTTATTCCAAAGAGTTGCTGTGGACTTTTGTAGCAAAATCAGCATTGGTAAGGATGAGTGTGAAAGTAACTTGCAATAGGAATATAAGCAATGAGATGTTCAAGGGGAAAAAAAAGACTGTTGCCTGAGGAAAAGTTAGTGATCAATTAAACATATGGGTTTAATTTACTATCTGGTACCCTTCTGGCTTTTCTCTTGAGAGGATTTCTCATGAATACATTTGTTCATTTGCAGGAGGCCAGGAATGCTGGATAGCACTGTTGTAGAGGATAATGAGCTGGGAGGTGAATGGGGAGTGGGGGTGTGAATGTTCCCATGAAACAAATGTGATTCTTGGGAATAGGTAGGAAATGGTTGAGGAGTCAAATATGAAAGTAAATTAGATGGAGGTAAATACCATGAAGATGAGTACAGTGATTGAATTGGGGGATTCACCAGATGGACTGGCCACAGGCTTCTGAGATTCAGCTTTGCAAGGATCTGAGAGAACACTCCAGAGAGGAATCAGAAAAGAAGGCCCTGGGCTGAGAATGAAAGAACAGTGGGATATTTCTAGTACAGAGACAGAGTGTGAAGGGTAGTGGCAGGAACGCCATGAGCAAAGAAAGGATTGCAGAAAGCCTTCTAGTGCAAAATAAGCTATGGAAAAATGGCCCTCACCTAGAGGGAAGCTGTGGAGGGTTCATAGCCAGGGGCCTTGCACTCTCATCAATGTCAGAAAAGCTATGTCTTTTCTATAAGGCAGCAGAGGAGGCTGGTGGGTTGAAGGACAATGCAGTAAGACCAGCTTTCAGACTCTTGGCCACATTAGGGCTTACAGGGCTTTGGGTTTTGGTTCCAGCAATGGAGAGAGGAAGAAGCTATTTTGCATGTTGTTCAAGTGGTAAGATCAAGACTGTTCCCCTTCAAAAAATAATTTTCCTGCTTCTGACTCATCTACTCCCATAGAAAACTCCAGAAATATGAGCGCCATTCTTGAGCCTTTATTGAGGAATGCAGAGTGGTTTGTGCAGAGCAGGAAATCAGCTCACATATGTGGGAGAATGAATGAGTCACTGAGTGGATCAATGGCGAGGTGCTGATCTCTGTGAATTCGGCTTCTTGTTTAGGATCTGTGAGACAGGGGTCAGGGCTGAGAAAAGACAGGGAGCAAAGCAGCCAGAACTATTGCTCTGGGAAAAGATTGGAAAGAATGTTAGACAGGCAAGGTATGGTTACATAAGACACTTTCTGACCGGAGGAACAAAAGTCTAGGAGTGTTTGGGAGCACAAAACAAAGGTCCTGTTCTCCTACTAAGGTAGGAGAGGAGTGGGTTTCTTCAGTGTTGGGACTAAAATATGGACGGCTCCAGCAGTACTGAAGCCAAGGATCCCAGGTGGACTCATGGGACCACCCTGAAGAAGCCTCCCTGGGGTGTGCAGCCCTTTCACTAAAATGCCCTTAGTTTGATTTAACCGCCTCTGGTCTGCAAGGTCAGATGACCATGACCTTGTCAGACAGAACAAAAATAATTGCTCTCCGGGATTTGCATGGGGCTCTAGGGATTGGAAACAGAAGTTTATTAGAACCTTCCAGCTCTGGATTTAAAGATTAAGGAGTGAGAGGAAAATAGCAAATTGCAAAGCCTGGACAGGATTTCTGCCTCAGGCCAGATGTGCCTGTCCATGTGATTTCTTTTCTCTCTGGACCTCACACATACACAACTCTTAGGATACCAAGCACCTGAACAATGAGTGATTAATCAGTTACCCATTTATCTGCTTATCTCTGTCAGTTCCTCATCTAAGAAAGGGCACTTACATCTCCCCATGTGTCCTCAGTCATTGCTGAGATTCTATAGCCCTAGCTCTCAGGTGACTCTAACCTAGGGTCATGCCGAGGTCACCAAGTTTAAACCTTTGAGAGGTCTGACTGAGGAGCCTCCTTACCCAGAGGCCTCAGGTGACTCAATCTTGGATGTGGGCATAGGATTTAGAGCCAAAAGCACCTGAGCTGCATGACACCACTGGGAAGCAATTGTGAACTAACAACTTAGTGTCGATGTTATTTAAAACATTTAAAAAGTGCAAAAGTGCAAAACATCTTAAATATCTAAAAAAAAAAAAAACAAAAAAAAAAAACAATCTTACATAGGTAATACAACCGTTGTTTTCATTTAATGTAAGTTTTAATTTGTATATGTCTGTATTTTATGGTTTTACTTAGGAAGTATGCATTTTATGTTTACATTTTTGTCCTTTTGGGGAAAAAAAAAAAAAAACATTTCCAAGTTGTGACTTCAAAAACCCTTTAAAAACTAATTGACTGATAGGTTGGAGAGATGGTTCTGCAGTTAAGAGTCTGTACTGCTCTTACAGAAGAGCCACATTCAGTCCCTAGGACCTATGTCTGGTGGCTCACAACTGCCTTTAACTAGAGCTCCCAGAGGGGCTAACACCATCTTCTGACTTCCTCAGGTGCCTGCACTCATAGGAACATACCTACATGCGCGTGCACACACACACACACACACACACAAAATAAATCTAACAAAATTAATTTTTAAAATGTGTATGTGCAGTTTATGCATGTGACATGCACATGCATGTGTTAGGTGCTTGCAGAAGGCCAAGAGAAGATGTAAAGGATTCTACTGCTATTTCTTGACAGAGTCTGTCATTGAAGCTGTGGCTAGACTGGTGACCAGCAAGCATCCTGTTTCTGACTCTTACAGCAATGGGCTTCTAAGAGTCTGTGTGTGGCCACACCTGGCTTTTTATGTGGCACTCATGTTTGCACAGCAAGCAGTCTTACCCATGGAACCATTCCCCCAGCCCCTTGAAATCTTGTAGTGATAAAGAAAATAGAACTTAAAACCTGACCATCATAACCACCTTTAATTAGTTCAGTCGTGCTGGGCACTATTGCAAACAGATGTCTAGAACATCTTCCAAACTTTAAATTCTTTTTAATAGATATATTTAAATAAAAATATAATTACACCATTTCTCCCATTCCCTTTCCTCAAACTAGCCCCCCCTCCCCTGCCTCCTTTCATATTTATGGCCTCTGTCTTTTACTGTTATTGTCATATGTATAAATGCATACATGTATAAATATACCCTGACGAGTCAGTCCATTTAGTCCATATACATACTTGTATGTATATGATTTCAGGGCTCATCACTTGGAATTGGACAACCAATTAGGGGGCTTCTCCTTGGGAGAACTAGCTCTCTCTTTCTCAGACATTGTTGGTTGGCTGCAGTTCTTTGTCTAAGTCCCTGTGAAGTTCCCCCTTCCATGCTGGTAGTTCTGCTTCTACTGTTGGGGTTCTGGCCCTGCTTAGGAAGCCATATTGTTGGGATATAATGGGTTGAAGCTTCCCTGACATTTATCACAGCAGGCTTCTGAGTCCTCTGGCTCTGACAACCTTTCTGCTCCGCCCCGCCCTTTCTGTGATGTTCCTGAACCTTGAGAGCAGGAGTTAGGATGTATCCATTGGGCACAGGAAGCCCATGGTGGGTTGTTCTCTGTAGTTGACCAGTTGCAGTTTTCAGCACTGATTTCAGTCTGCTTCAAACGGAGCTTGCTTGCTGAGGGTTGAGAGCTAAATTTACCTGTGGGTGTAAGGATCAGTATTTATAATGCAGGGAGGAATTAAACAAACAATTCCTGCTTTCGCCCTTCCTACCTCCTGGTTTCTCCATTCTAATATCTATGTCCTTCTGTGACTTAACACTACAGTCACATTCCTTGTTATAGTTCTTTGCATGTACAATATCCATAAGAAGATGTACTTAAGGAGGCCTGCTTGTAGCAGTAAAGTGGCGCTGCTGTTTCCTTAATGAATAATTTTGCAATGAAGATCTTTGCTCCTATAGTATTTGTTAATGACATATTGGGCTTTATTACTAGAAATGGAATTAGTTTGATTTATAGTATTGAATTACTTCTAAAAAGGTTCTTTATCAGTTTGTAATTCCACCCTCAAGTTTATAAGACTATGCCATTTCAGAGTCATTTCCCTAAAGCAAACTCAAATATATCGCTAGTTATGATGTGTAATAAATACAGTGCTTGATACATTTTGTGTAATTTCTATTCCCTTTATTCTTTAACCGTTCAAAAGCATCTGCACAGTACATGTTTCGATTACAGTCGGCACATCTTACAGTATGTCTCTTGAATTGATTCTTCTTGTCTAGCTGAAATTTTACATCAGACAGCTGCAGTCATACTCGTTGCCTCTTCATCAGCTGCTTCAGCCCCTGGGAACCATCTGTCTAGTCTCTAGTGCCATGACATTGACTTTTTCAGGTTCAGTGAATGATTGAGACCAGGCAACACTTATCTTTCCTCATCTGGCTTATCTCATGTAGCATCACATCTTCCTAGTTCATGCACATTGTTGAATGAAGGCCTTTCTTCTTCTATGCCTACTTTGTATTGCATTGTGCACATGTACCACATTAAAATTCATCTATCCATCCACCCATCCATCCACCCACCCACACTGGAACAGGGATGGTTCTTATCCTGGCTCCACATTTAAGTATTTGTTACTTTTAAAATTGAGTTTCCCATGGGATACACTTTCACTTCAACAAACATCAGTTCGATTGGATTTTTCCTAGTTATATTTCCTTTTCTATGATTTTCTGTTTCCATATTTGGGGTATAGTATGCTTTTAACATTGAAATAAATTACTTTTAAATTACATTTTTTTTAATGTATCTGTTTGGAGTCTAAGGATTTAGCTGAGGGCTTTTCAAATGTGAGGTATGTGTTCTACCAATGAACTGCATTCCTAGTTCAGAAATGATTCCAGTCACATCATTTTGTTATTATATTATTTTCTGAAAATCTTTGCTTGAAAACTTGGAGAAATTTGATCTTATTTCATAGTTGTGACCTGATACTTCAGTACTTTTAAGGCTCTTTTCACCTCTTGTTTTAGATAGTCTAGTAAGTATACAAGTAAACTTATTCTAATTTTCTATGTGTTGCTATTTAACTCATCTTGAGTTGTTTTAAATTATGATGCAAAAAGACTGATTTTTTTCTACTGTCAACCAGTTATCCTGAAAATTAATCTCTCACTTGATTTGTGATTCTTCTTTATCACATACTAAATTTTTATATAATTCTTTCCTTCTCTCTCTACCTTCGCCCTTCTCTTTTTTTCTCTTTCCTCCATTCCTTCCTTCCTTCCTTCTTTCTTTCTGTCTTTCTTTCTTTGTCTTTATTTCTTTCCTTCCTTCCTTCCTTCTTTCTTTTTGTTTTTTGAGGCAAGGGATCACTATATAGCACTGATTGGCTGGAACACTTATGTAGACTAGGCTGGTCTCCTGCTCACAGGGACTTGCCTCCCTTTGCCTCCCAAATGCTGGGCTTAAAGGTATATGCCACAATTCCCAACTCTGTTTATTCATTTTCTTATTCTTTTGTTATTTTCTCATTTTGTGGTAAATCAAACTTAGATGACAACTATGGTTTGAATTTAGTGAAATTTTTTTTATAGCTCAATAATGTGGTCAGTTTTGGTAATTGTTAAATGGTTGATATTAAAAAATAATTTATTGAGTGATGAGTGTGAATGTGTGTGTGTGTGTGTGTGTGTCTGTGTGTGTATACATATATCCCATGGTACCCACCCTTGGCACCTCTTTTCTTATTCTATTAATGCCTCCCTTTATTTATTTTCCACTTAGTCCCAACTATTTTAAATTTAGATTGCTGTTATTTATTATTTTTTAAAGACATCTTATCCCATGTACAGATAATTCATTGCTTTTATGTTTTTTCTTACTGCTTCTTATAGCCCATTTCTTCCAGAATTATTTTTCTTCTAGTCAATTCAGTATCTATACTAATTGGTCAAAAGTAATTTCTCCTGAGAACTGTGAAAAGATCTGCCTTTGCTTTCTTGAATCTATTATAAGAAAGGTGTTTTTAAATTAAAAAATAACAAATTAAATGGGCACAGGATCTTTATCAAGAAGTGATCACTGTTATTTTTTAATGTACTTCTCAGTTATTCAGCTATAATGGTTTTCTTTGTTAGTCTAAAGTTCCAAAGTTTCTAATGTTTAGAACTAGTCCCACTAGTGAGTTTTGTGGGTAGGTAATCTAGTCTTGATTTTGTTTATTTGTGCTTTTATTTTTGCTCTAATTTGCCTTCAAGTGACTCAGAATTTTTGTCATGGTTAGTCCATATTGTTTTTTCTGATATTTAACCATAAACATGAAACAACAAATGCTATTCATGCTGTGAAGACTATCCCCCACCGAGTCTCTGCTTAATGCTGAGTGCTCTATGCTATAAGTAATAACACATTACACTGTTCATTTCTTTTTAACTGGCAGCTAAACAGCATATTCCTCAAAGTTGAGTTTATATATACAGGCAGTGTGCTGAAAGATTGAATTGTTGGCTTTTGAGTGACTCAGCATTTACTCATACAGGGGAGTTTGCGGGGGTGGGGAGGGGGGATCAAAATAAAGCATGCTTCTTTAGGCAGTATAAATAAATATGTCAACATGGAATGATGAATTGGAGGATTAAAAAGAAAAGGTAGCTTAAATCAGAAGTTCCCAAACATGTTTGCATGTTAGAATATGAATTTTAAAATGTTGTATGTCCACATTGTACCCCGGATCAATAATGAAGTCTGAGTGTCTGCTGCTGTGTGGCATGCTCAGTTGTGGCTTCCCGTTTTCATCCTGCATATGGAGCAGGCTGGTACAGGAACAGTCTCCTGCATGCTGTGGAATGCCTTCTACACAGATGTAGCCAACTAATCCCCACAGTCTGTTTATATTAACAGAAATTCACATTAATAAAACCATACCTGCTTGTCTACATGTTGGTCACAGTAAAATTGAATCCTTGAACATTAGCTAACATGTTTATCCACCTCTGACCTCCATAGACATGTACATACACACACTACAACATGCACAGAGAAATCTGAATAGGCTTTCTCTACCACACTACCTGCCCCCCCACCGCCCCCATGATATTGAACTAGCTGACTACAGGCTGGGAGTCAGGAATTAAGAGACAGAGCCAACATAAACCTTTCCTTTGTAACCTCCATTGTCTCTATGATGTTTCATCACAATAGTGGAGTACTGACAGAGCTCCTTGACCCCAGTTTGGGACAGGACTGGCCTGGTGATGGTCTGTGTAGGGCCATGGCTACAAGTCCAAGGTTTGAGTGTAGTTTGACATATTTGTGTATAAAGCCTGGCCTCTTTGCTTACACATGTATGGATAATGTATCACATATGTAGTATGCTAGACATACTTTTCTTAGCTATTTTCTTCTGTTGTATAGATTTTTAAAGATACAGCTTTTCATATGTAGGACATAATTAAAATAGGTGATCAATAATATTTTCAATATTATTATTTTACTAAGAGTTAAAATGGCAGGATAATTCTATGTTCTCTCTCTCTCTCTCTCTCTCTCTCTCTCTCTCTCTCTCTCTCTGTGTGTGTGTGTGTGTGTGTGTGTGTGTGCAGGTGTATACATGTGTGGATTGAAGACATTAGATGGCTTCCTAGTCTTATATCTCCTTTAGCCTTTTGTCTCTTATGGATTCTGACTTTCACAGATTTAGCAAGACTGACTGGCCATCAAGCCACAGGGATCTTCACACTGTGGCTTATCCACACCTACACTCACACAAACATATAGTCACCATACACATATGCACACACACATAGAAATACTAAGACAATAAAAAGAAAAGGTGATGATGGGTCAAGAGCAGTGTGTGTTAGTTACTGTGCTGCTGGGATAAAATATCATGACTGAAAGCAACTTGGAAAATGTAAGACTGTGTTTTGGCTTAGGGTTTTGGATTCATAGAGTTCACCATGGTGGATATGGGCAAGAAAAGCATGAAAAAAAGAGCAAAGACCCAATGAATCAGTGAATACATTTCATTCATATACAAGAAGGAGGGAGGGAGGGAGAGAGATAGGGAGGGAGGGAGGGAGAGAGAGAGAGAGAGAGAGAGAGAGAGAGAGAGAGAGAGAGAGAGAGAGAGAATATGAGAAGTCAGCTGAGATTATAATCCATCAAAACCTACCCCTGCTGGTGACATACTTCCTCTAGCAAAGCTTTACCTCCTGAAGGTTCCTTGACCTCCCCAAACAGAATGTCCAACTGGGAACCAAGTATTCAAATATATGAGCCAACCATGGGGGTCATTTATCATTTGAATCATATCATGGTGTCACTTAAAAGTATTTGAAGAAGTTTGACATTTTCTCTGTATGAAGGGAGAATTTTGAGCAAAGAACCCAAGGGCTCTAGATTAGATTGTTGCTAGAGAACTGTTGTGAACTATTGACCTGAGGTTTAGGCTGCAGACCAAAGTCTGTTTTTATCCCACATTGGACCTTTTCTCTTTTGTTAGTGAGACTCAATGTTAAGGCAGTGACCTCTAGGGGCCATCAAATAAACAAGTCTTTTTCTCGTCAGTGGCCATGAATCTTGGACTTACAGCACCAGATCTTCTCTAGCTGAGAGATGCCTTCCCCTACTCTCCACTACAGGAAAACTTCTTTGAGAGCCAAGTGTCCTCTTTTTATCACGTACTCTACTGGCTATGCACTGTCTTCTGGGTAGCTCCTGTTAATGAGACACTCAAAACCAGCTCAGTGGCCTTCCCTAACAACGTTATAGGCTACCATACTTTGCTTTCTGTTGCAGGAACCCAAAGACATAGCTTAGCAGAAGCCATGGAAGGATGCAGCTTTCTCATATAGCCCAGGCCCACCAGCCTAGGAATGGTACCACCCACAGTGGGTGGGTCTTTCCTACATCAATTCACAATTAACAGAATGCCTTACAGACATGGCTACAAGTCAGTCTGATTTGAACACTTTCTCTACTGAGTTCTCTCTTTTTAAATGACTCTATTTATGTCAAGCTGCCAGCTAAAGCTAACCATGATCTAAGTAAGCTCTATGTGCCCTTCATTCCTTATATTCCTAGCTTCATATGCATTCACATCCACTGGAGAAAGTTCTTTATTGTGATATGTAGTATCATTAATGAGACTCAGACCAAATATCAGGAGAAGGCTGAAATATCAGAGGGAGGAAGCACCACAGTCAGTTCTCATCCAGCTGTCTTGCAACTTCCTCAGCCTCGCTCCTGGTTGTTTCTGTCAGTTGATTCTGTCAGTCGCTTCTCCTAGTTGCTTTTGTTCTCTCTGGGTTTCTATGAGCCCTTATATACCCTGTCCCATCCAGGTTGGGATTAAAGGCCTGTAGCCTTGAACTCACAGAAATAGAAGAAGTTCTGTCTCTGGAGTTGTGGGATCAAGGGTGGAGGTCAGGACTCCCAGCTCTCCTTGTGCTGGGAACAAAGGTATGTGTGTGTGTGTGTGTGTGTGTGTGTGTGTGTGTGTGTGTGTGTGTGTGTGTGTTTATCTTTGTATTCAAGGTTTAAGAATTTCCTGAGCTGTCTGCCTAGGATTTGACTGTATGCTCTCTCCCCAGTATTCAGGTTTTATTAAATATGTAATATTTACCCACAGTGTTTGTAAGTTATTAGAATGTGGCAATCTGCAAACCCCAGCACTTTAAAATAAAAAATAAGAAATTCCATTCAAAGTTTAAGGGACCAGTATTCTATTTTTGGTTCCATAAATCATATATACATAGCTGCTACTTATACACCCATCTGTGCCCACAAACACACAGACAGGAGCATGTGTGTAACCATACTAGGCATAGCTGTCATGTTAGTACTGAGTCTATCCCAGCTGGATACTTCAGGTTCCCTACTTGTCACTTTATGCCATGATGCTCTGAGATCACTAGATGGTCTGAAGTCTGAAACTGTACTCCCCAACCCTTAACCTCTGACCAGATTTAATGGTTTCAGTTGGTTGATTGATTGATGGACCAATTTGCACAGTCTGAAAAAAACAACAAAGACAGGACATTTGAAGCTGTTTTTATTGCTCTGAATTTTAGTCTTCCTGAGCCTATCAGAACCTTAGTTCAAACAATGTCAAGAAATCCTGAGTGTTACACAAGTGTTATCTGTGTTAGCTTTTCACCTGAGACAAACAGCTGAGCAGTAGGAAAGATGGATTTGGGCTGGTAGTCTTGGAGGTTTCAGTAATCAATCATTTGACCTTGTTGCTTCAGGCTCAGTGCCACAGAGAATAGTGTGTGATAGAAAGAAGCCACTCACCTCATGGGGGCTGGTGAGCGGTAAATGTTCCCCCAATGGGCTGGCTTACCTCCATAGTGCTCTATCTGCCAAAGGTGCCACTACTTCCCACTTGTGTCACAGCTGGGGGACCAAGCTTTTAACATGTGAGCCTTTAGAGTCGAGTGACAGCATTTGATACTTCCTGTTTTAATATCCACCCAACACTGATGCCTTATATTCAGCGTTAAATTGATTTTTATGCTTAAAATCTGAAAACAACAACACTAACAAAAAAGGCAGCTATGGCTGAGTTCTTTAAATTTCAAGCCATTTTTTCATTTGTTATGTCCTGGCTACTGCCTCTGACCGTATAGCTTTCTGTGCTTCTCCTTCATCTCCCCACCGGGCCTCTGTGATCTCTTCTCCGCTGCTGTTTCCTTGCACAGTGTTTCCCTTTCTCTCCTCCCCGTGCTCCCTTTCGAGGCGAGGTCTGTTCACATTTGGTTTTCAGCCAGCCTGCTGTCAGTTTGGTGTGGCTGGGTTCTCAGCTTCCCAGGCAGATTTCTTCTTGCCACCTACCTCCATTCTTACATCTGCCTCTTCTGGTTGATAATAACTATATAAATCCTCTTCAGCAGCATAGGAGCATGCTTTCTGAGAAGTCATCTCTTGCCACACAGTGGAATTCTTTTCATATGACAGGTGCTGTTTTTGAGCCATCACACTTGCCCTTCTTCTCTTGTGAGTCAGGTACTCTCACCTCTGTACTGGAGTTAATTTTTACTTATATTTAAGAAGTTCTACATGGTGCCACTTAGTGTACTTCTTATGCAAGGAGAAGGTATCTTCGATTCACCCTGGCGTCTCTAGTGAATCACATGGAAGGCTTCATTTCACTATGCAAACTCGACAACCTTCCTGCCTTCCTGGAGGGGGAGAGAGTAACCCCCTCAGCCTATGCACACAGGCAACTGTCAGCACAGTCCGCTGTGCCCAGTACCACACCTGGCACTTGAGGTGCTTCTGAAAGCAGGGGACAGGGTGCCCAAAAGTTTGCTGATGGCATGTGATGAGAAGTTCTCCAGAACAGTGGTAAAAATGATTTGGAATTTTTTTCTCAAGACAGGGTTTCTGTTTGTTTGTTTGTTTTGTTTGGTGTTTGTGTGTGTGTGTGTGTGTGTGTGTGTGTGTGTGTGTATCCCAACAGTGTCATGAACTTACTCTGTAGACCAGGCTAGCCTCAACCTCACAGAGAATTGCCTCCTTCTGTCTCCTGAGTGCTGGAATTAAAGGTGTGAGCTACCACTGCCTGGTGGTTGGGAATATTTTTACCACATAAATTTGATTTTAGGCAGAAATAGAGTGATCCTTGAAGAAAGAAAAGACCAAAGAAGACTCTGGGTGTGGTAGAATGTCTGTAATCTGTGCACTGGTGGGTAGAGGCTGAAGGAACAGGAGTTTAAAGTCAGCCTGTACCATAGAGTGCTTTTGTGACCAACCTGGGTCCATGCCACCCTGTTTCTGTAAAACAACTCATTGACCATGGTCCCCTCCACTTAGAAGCTGAAGCTCTTTTATGAAAGAGAAGCTACAGATACAAAATTCATTGACATCAGTGACAATGGAACTATTAATAGTTTGAATCCTGAAATTGTGAAGTGTAGTATCTTACTGACTTGTACTTATTTTTTTCCTCTTTTATTTCATTTTTAATTGGGAGAAAGTATAAAATATTGTAGATTATGGGTAACCCTCTGGGCCATAGTCTTTATTTTTTCAGGGTTGAAAATAAAGATAAAAAAATCATCAAAGATACAAGGTGATCCGATTTATTTTTTAATCTGCTCTTAAGCACAGGGGTTATCCTGAGTGACCATAGTTCCCAGTATTTTTCAAAAACCCAAATTCTGCCAGACCACTGGGTAGCTCAGATACAGAGCTTTATAACCGAGCTCACCAGGGTGACAATCCCCCTTTACATGGGCCCTCTCTTCTAGCTCATCCCCTAAATGTGGTTTCAAAAGCTCACACTTAACAAGAAAGCCCATTGACCAGCTAACCAGGGGAGAATCAAAATGAAGTGGCAGGTCCAAGGTACTGGAGCATTCATCTTGTGTAAGGCCTCCAAGCCCTTTGAGCAGACATGAGTGTCTGTAACTCAGACAGCAGGCCGTGAGCATGACAACCATACACTGGAAATAACACCTCTGTTCTGTTTCTCTTTCCAGGCTTGAGGTTTTTAAGAGCTCTTAGACTGATCCAGTTTTCAGAAATTTTGCAGTTTCTGAATATCCTTAAGACAAGGTAAGATGTTTTTATTCCCTGTCTGGTTCCTGAGGTCTGGATTGTAAATATCAAGTAGATTTGTTTTTATCATGCTAAAATGATATAGTTGTGTTATTCACAGAAAGAGCAATATATCATAAAAAGCCGAAAGCTAACCTGCTAAGGTGGGGCTTGCGTTGTTCTTTTCTGAGGGCCAGAGAGAAGTAAGAAAAAAGGGGAGATGTGGTTGTGTATCTGGGAAGGAAGCACAGTCTTCCTTCAAAGGTCACATGGCTGTTATCTGGACATCAAGTGAGGCTGCAACATAAGCATCATGGGAGTGGTATATCATGGATGAGGGATGGGTTTGCTCATTGATTGGGAAGTTCTTGCTGTCAGGTTGTAAACACCCCTTTAGTTACTACTAAACAAGAAATTGAACTTGCCCATAAAGGCAAGAGAAGCAATGATTCTTGACAGGCAATCACAAAGCTTGTATGGCAAACAGAAAATCATTTCATTCCTAGGTCTATTTGAGCTGTTTCACTTTATATCCATAGAGCCCTTGGGGTGTATGCTGAAGATTGCCTTGTGGGGGAAACCCTAAGGATGTCCAGGCAAATGCATCATGGCTGCTTCTGTTAAATGCATTATGATCTGAAAAACATGGCTAGGACAGGAGCAGGAATCCCCTAGGGAATCCCCGGCCTGGTGACTTGTCAGTGGCCAGAGCTGGCCTGAAACCTAGGCCACCTTGATAGACACACTAATGAATGGGTTAGGCACATTCTAATGGAGAATAAGTGCAGCTCATAAATTTCTCTGCTAGGAAATTACATCTTAAGAAGACCCTTTCTAATGATGCATTTCCTCTCTGATTGGCCTTAATGTGTCTGATGAGTGACAGAAAGCAGGATACCTCTGTATTGTGTCATTTATAATTAATGTACCTGCCATTTGAGGCCTCCTAGGTTGGTTTCCTAGTCATGAAATGTGGAACCTGGTGTCTAGAATTTAATATGTTCAACAAGTGTGTCTTTGTTTTGTTATTGTTCCATATTTTAATTCCAAATTACCCCATTTTCCAGCTATTTATCTGTACTAACAAGAGATTAAAAATTTGCTCTTTATAGAAAGGCCAAAATGTAAACGAGCCATGAAGCTCTCTTATGGTGTGTCCTTTCCCTTTGTATTTTATCTTCTGAGGTAAAGATTTACGGCTTCTCAATTGTTTTTTGCTTTATAATATCCACAGATGGTAATTTTTAAAGTTTCCTTTGAGCAATAGTAGGCTAAATTTTCACCTTTTTATAAATCTTCTAGGTAACAGGCTTCTATTACTTTTGAATTACAAACAGTTAACAAAGCTAATTTATTTATTTAGGCCCTTTAGTCGTAGTACTAGGGAGGCAGAAGTAAGTTAATGTCTGTAAGTTTGAGGCCACCTAGGTCTAAATAGTGAGGTCCAGACCACTCAGGGCCACACAGAAAATCCTTGTCTCAAAATAAATAAATAAAATAAAACTAGCATATATAGTATTAACAAATACTGAACTTAAGTCACAAGACTGACTTTTTTTTTTAACCCTAGAGAGAGTTGATAAGTGTCCAGTACCAAGTTTGGGGCTTTGTCCTTAAGATTTCTGTGGCAGATGTAGAGGTGGGGTGGTGTTATAATGGGACCATTCACATGCTTCTCACTTCCTCTCACATGCTTTCAGGTCTCTTCATATTTGTCATTCACCTCATAAATTAATGAGGCCTTTATTCTATAATACTTGGATTCTAGGAAGATTCATGAGCAAACAGAATGGTGGTTTTGCCCTCCTCGTATGTATGCTGATTCTTTCTGCATCACCATGATATGCCTGCCATCTGGGTATCTTTCTCCAGCCTTGTGCTAGGGCTCTCACCCATTTCCTGCTCCTCAGCAAAGATGGCCCTCCACTTAGATTCAGAAGTTGAATCTAACCACCCTGGAGAATAGCTTCTTCATAGATAGGTGATATGATGTTTTCATTTTCTAACTGGACGTAGAGGCTGCTGTGTGGGGGAAGAGGAGTGTGTGCTTCTTGGAGGCAGCAGTTTTCCAGCAGAATAATAACAATTGGGTATCTGTAATCCTAGCTCTCACATGGCTTTTCTCAGGACCCCTACCTCCCACACAAAAAGTTCCTACTCTCAGGCAAGTCTTTCTTCAGAATCCTACAACGCGGATGTCCTAGGTTCCCATTGTTTGAGGTTGAGCCTGGGAGTCTAAAGCAAGTATTTCTGTATGTAAAAGTAAGCGTGTGTGAGAAATGCCCCTGTGAACCTTGTGTCAAGAGCCCTCATGAGTGAGGGAAATCAAAACCAGATTTCCTGCTGGAGTGGTAAGTGTGGCCCGGGTCTGGGAGGCACAGAGGGTCACTGCATTAGGCCGGGCAGGAGTTATCCAGCAGGAAGGGTCTTTCTTAGGTGAAGAGGAAAATTTTAGGGAAATTAGGCCTCTGTCATTCTACTGGGGCTAGAGGATGGTCACAAGAAGGCTAAAGAAGATGGGCTGAGTTCAGTGAGGGTATTTGTAGAATACACAGAGAGAACGTGATGCCTGTGGGAGGTTTGAGCCATTCCATGCTCCCAGTGGTTGAGAAAAGGAGAGTGAGTTCAGAGTAGGGAAGCCAAGGCCTAGTTTCCAGGCCCAGAAAAACTTCCTTCAGCTGCAGGAACTTTAGGAGTGTTGGGGCATCTTCCTTTGGGGAGTCATCAATGCCCTACTTCTCTGTCTTTAGACTCTCCAGGACTGTTTCTCAAGGCTCTGTATAAGAAATGAAGCCCTGGCTTTATAGGGCTTTGGCCTTGGGCAGATTCTCTTCTGAGCTCTGTATATGCTGATGCTTCCAGCAGTGGGTAGGGGATGGGGAAGCTGGGTCATGTTTAAGGAGATTTTGTCTGGCTTTGTCTAGTGGTGAGCCCCTGCTGATCCGAGGTATTAGGTAAGAAGGGGGGCTCTACAGATGAGATGAAAGCGATGCTCTGAAAAACATGGCTTTGCTTTCTATTCTTCCATTGCTTCATTCAGCTCAGAACTGAAAGAAGTATGAAGGAGGAGGGGTGAAGAGTTAAGAGGACAGCAGGAGGGACCAGAAGGAACAGGAGGACAGACAAGGGATACTGTATAGTCAGAATAATGGCCACTGCCCAAGCTGTAAGTCAACAGAGGGCCTATGGCACCCTGTATCCTGGGATGGCCTATTTTAGGCAGGCTAGAGATGCTGGGTCATTTGTGTGAGCTTTTGGACACTCTTCAGTCATCCTGCAAGTTGGTGACATTCACCAGCAACTTTGAGTGCTGGGTCCTTTGCTTTACCATGAGAGCCAAGCACAGCCTGCTTAAGGGCTTTACTCCACCCACATCTCATTGAGCATGGTCAATAGGGTTTATTAAAACATGGCTTACCGGGGACATTTTTTCCACGATGAGAATTGCCTTATTGTTTCTTCTAGTTGTTTAAATAGCATGTGCTCCCTGTGAACATTTGTACCATTTTATGAAAGAGTGTAAAGGGTGAGGTAAAGCAGTCTATACCCTGTGCTGTGCTCAGGTAGCCCTTGTTCTCCGCCAGTTTTATTTACTGTGTAGCCTCTGTGCACACCCACCACCAGTTCCTAGACAAGAATGTTTGGGGAGTATTACTAAAATTAACTTTCATATATATATGGACCTCAGAAATGGCTCCATGGCAGTGTATGAAGCAGGATGTTTGCTATGGTGATTACAAGAAGGTGTGAGGAGAAGCCATACAATGCAGTCACTTAGACTGATGGGTTATTTGGAGAGCACTATAGAGATAGATATTGAAGGATTTTAATTAGGAGAGAAAGTGTGGACTCTTAACATTTAAAACCCACAGTTCCACTAATTGTATACACTTGAAGTCTCTAAGATTTTATAGGTTTGAAGACCAGAAAGGACTAATAGTCCAGGGAAGGGCTGTTAGAGCCTCTCCTCAGAGCAGGCCAGGCGGATAAGAGGAGACTCGTGTGGAGATCAGCAAGACTTGACATAGTTGATTTTGCTCTATTTTGTGTCTCAGAGTTCATTAATCTCAGTGCTGCTAGGCCAGTCAACTCTTCAGTTTGGGACATTTCATTTCATAGCTACTCAAATGTTACATTGTAAAGGAAAAAAGGCTGATGGCTTCTTGCTGTTCTCTCAAGCAGAAACAATGTAGAAGACTAGGACAGAGGCAAATCCATGCTTCCTGTGAAAAGTGGCTGATGTTTTCCGGGTTAACTCGAACCTCCCTGATGTTCTGTAAAGGTTAGGATAAGGCCTGAGTATCTGTAGCGTTACTGCTATACTCTTAGGAGCCAGACTCTTTCCTGGCACCCATGAGTCCTGAGAAAGGTCATTGATCTATCAGATTCCTGCCTGCCCATTGATGATTTACTGCATCCATTCATACAGATGACTAGGGTCCAGGTGTAGCCAGACTTTCATAACTGTGCCAAAATTCCCAAGAGAACAATTTCAGGAAGCAAAGAATGATTTGGCTTAGAGTTTTGGAGTTTTCTCGTTCCTGATTGACTGGTTTTGTTGTTCCTACATGGTGGTGAGGTGGAGCATCCTGAGAAGGCAAAGTTGGTCACCTTATAGCTACCAAAAGGGAGAGAGCTTAAAGAAGTAGAGAATGTAAGAAGGCATTAGAGTCAAGATGCTGCCACCAGGAATGCACTCCTTCTAACCTACTTCCTCTATCTAATCCCATTTCCTAAAGTTTTCAGACCTTCACAAAATAGTACCACTTATGGGGGGTCAAGTCCTCTAAACACAGACCCTTGAGAGACATTTCTTACTGTGCTTGTTTGAATAAGAATGGCTTCTAAAGACTCACATATTAGAATTCTTGATCCCATTTGGTGGAAGTGTTTGGGAAGGATTAGGAGATGTGGCTTTGTTGGAAAAGGTATACCTCTGGAGATGGGCTTTGAAGTTTCCAAAGCTCATGCCCTTCCCTGTTAACTCTCTCTGCCTCCAAATACAGAGAAGGATGTAGGCCCCTTTCTTCTTCTCCAGGGCCAGGCCTGCTTCCCTACTGCCATGTTTCCAGCCGTTATGGCTATGAACTTGCCCCAGTAAACATTTTTTTTTTCTATTAATTGCCTTAGTCCTGATGTCTTATCACAGCAATAGAAAGGTAACTAAGAGATATACCAAACCAAAACAGCTATGGAGAATTTTTGAACAGGAATTCAGAAGCTTCCGTGGAAACACAAAATTACTTTAAAAAGAGGGAGGGTGTTCAGCTTTTCATGATAGGATCACAATCTCGCCTTACAGGTGAGGACCTAGACTCTGCATGGTCAGAAGTACTCTAGTGATGATGATTTCATGTTTTATTCAGACTTTATAGCTTGACCATGAAGGCCACATATAGCCATCACCAATAACCCTCTTGCCACACATGCACAACATTCTTCTCTTAGCACCCCCTCCATCCAAAACAGGCCTCTTTCAGATGGCAAAGTCCACATCGCAGAGGGCAGATGAAATTTACCAAGGGTTAATCTTGCATGTTTTGCACTAACTTTGAGATATTAACTTGCTCATAGTTTAGTTCACAAGTCCCCTTCTTCATAGGATCAATCTGTGATAATGCTGATGTCATACAAATAATTAGATTTCAGCAACGAACCTGCTCTGTCCCAGCAACAGTGATTAAATGTTCTGCACACAGCGAGTGCTCCCTTAAGCACCATTAATATCCCTGTGACAATTATTTAGAGATTAGTAATCACCATATTCAGGCCATTTTCTCAAAGCACTGAGAGACTCGAAGACGTCAATAGATTTAATATCTTGAAAGGACTCCACACAGTTGTAGATGGCACAGTACTTTTTCAGGCCCTGAGGATTTGGGAGTGTGTAAGTGACTCAATTAGGTGGTGAATTCTCCTTGGGGAAAGTGAGAACAGCACATATCCTTCCTTCCTTTGCCACAGGCTACCTGTTCTCCCCACTTCTTCCTCTTCAGTATCTGGAGGCATCTTTGGGGACAAAGAAATAGGTTTCCCTGCTTTGGTTTTCCATTGAGAAATTTGCATGGAGGAAGATGTAGTGGTAACCTGGCTGTTGAGACAGGGTGAGATGCTGCCTTGCCGTTGTTGCTTCAGATGACACCTAGCAGGTAGACCCCTGGCTCTGTTAGTTTTATTTCCATCCTGCTGAGCTCTGACTCATGGAACAATCCTTCTGATAAAGGAAGTGAAAAGGACTTCCAGATTCATTAGCTGTTCCACATAGCAAGAAGGCAAGGAGCCCAGTAGGTCCCAGTTTCAGAGAAAGACTTGAATGGGAATTGCTAAAAGCATTATTTTGTTAGGTGGTGATTCTATTCCCAGTCACAGAACTGACTTTTGAGGGGAGGCAAAGGGTAGAGTGACCCATTGAGGTGTTTGGAACAGGTTTTAAGGTCAGGATTTAACATAAGCATGTTTACCCTCAAGAATGCCAACTTCAAATCACAGCATCTGGAGCTGTGGAGCTAATGACATCAGACCATGGAGTAGACAGACCTGCCAATTATTAAGCTCCCAGGGAACATTCTGGATATGAGCCATTTCTGTTGTGTGTAGGCAAGTAACAGAATCTCCAGAATGACTGGATCTAAGAGGGAATTGCTGGCTGTAGGCATATCTGCACTCAGACCTTCCTTCTTTAGGACTCTGCCTCTCTCTCCATCTTCTTTGGGCTTGTTTTTTTTTTAATATTTATTTTTATTTTATGTGAATTGGTGTTTTTCCTGCATGTATAACTGTGTAAAGGTGTCAAGTCTTAGAATTCCAGACAGTTGTTAGCTGCCATGTGGATGCTGGATATCGAACTCAGGTCCTCCAGAAGAACAGTTGGTGCTCTTAACCACTGAGCCATCTTTCCAGCCCCTTTTGGGCTTGTTTTTAGGAGGACTTCTCTAAGGTAGATTGTTCAAAGCAGCTTATATCTGAGAAGGACTAGGACTCTCTTCCAAGTAGTTCCTGAAAAGTATGTCTGATAGACCTATCTCCTGGCTAAAGCTTTCGCTGGCCACATTTCTTTGGTCTATTTAGTAAAGAGAAGAGCCCTTGAGTGATGCCCTGGTCTCCCAAGTCAAGGACTGTGAAGATATAGATATATGCTCTTAGGGAGTGGTGACAGGCAAACCACAGGGTGACTGCAAAGAAGACCTTGTGGCTTCCTATTCTGTTTTCCCAAGTTGCCTATATGTGACCCTACCACTTAGGAACTAAGGAACCTAAGCTCAGTTTTCCAGAGAATGACAGTAGTGTCAGCGCCTACCCCTGCATTAGAGTGAAGAGGGAGAAGATGCAGCAAAGTTCTTAGCACATAACAGCATGTCAGCAACAGCAGGAACTACAAAGAGCAATTCTGGAGATGACCACAAATTGGTAGTCTGTTGTATTCTTGGCATATAGTTTCAAAGCAGGAGGATGGCTTCCCACACATCTCTAAAGGCCAGTCTCACCCACTGCTTTGGAAGCACTTACTTATTCTTCTCCTGAGCTTTCAGAATCTACTCTAGGCAAACAGAGACCATGGGTGTCTTTGTTTGGTTACATACATGTAAGTGAAGCAAAAGTTCCATGCTTGACCCAAGACAAATGATTACAACCTTAGCAGGGGTGGGTGGTGGAGTGTGGGGTTGGAGGCATGATGATACGACACTCCCTTGCAAATCTCTGGACTTCCCAAAGGACCATAGCCTCCATCCTGGTCTTTTCGATGTGCATTCAAGATCCAAACTCTTGGAAGCATTGATGTTGTTATTGTCACTATGCTTTGGCTATGGTGTAATCATCCCAAAGTAACTGAAATGGACCCAGTTCCATTTCCAGCTATGTGGATTACTGAGTAAAACTGACAAAATTTTCTAACCCTGAGTCAATCTCAAAGGGTCCTGTGGAGATTGAGTCAGTATACATCAGACAGCCAACATAGTGGTGTATGGATGTAGCACTACATATGAAAGTCTCATAGGTCACCATTATTGACGTCCCAGGTTCTTAGAATGTATATAATATATTACCCAAGAGGAAAACATGGGCAGAAAGAGAGTAGTGGTATCACAGATGAATTGCTCAAAACATCTCTAGCATCTCCAGGTGGATGGGCCAGTAACAGGAGAACAGGAGGAAGGAGAAAGAATTCTTTTCTGTGGGATAAAAATGCTAGAAACTTCACTAAGCCTAATCTCAGGACAACTGGGGACATCTACATAAGAATTGTATGTTTGATCCCATTGCTGAATTAGATTAGTTTTCTTTGAAACAACGGTGTCATGATTCTATGGCATGGCGTCACCTCTGAGAAGCTGAATACCTCAATGATTAGAGGTGGTACTGTGATTTCCACCACACAGAGGCTCCAATAACACAGAAAAACGTAAGTGGAAGGAAGAAACCCATTGAAGAAAGTAAGTCAGAATATACAGGGATAAGGAAGATGTGAGGAAATGCCAATAGAAGGAAAGGACATACAAATTTTATTTACTCTCCTTTTTTTTTGTATATTTGAACAGTTTTGTGTTAAAGAAAAGTTAAGTTTGAATTTGAGGGACTAGTCCAGCTGGAATTTTCCTACAGACTATGTTGAGACTCTCATTCCTGACCAAGGTATCTCAACTTCCCTGAGTCAGATTCCCTTATGGTTGGTGACAATAACCTGCCTCTCCCAACAGGAACACAGTGACATAAGGCAGTCCCCATGGGTCTTCTCTCTGTAACGTGGGGACTCTTCTCTTTGTCTCCTTTGCACAGTAATTCCATCAAGCTGGTGAATCTGCTCTCCATATTTATCAGCACGTGGCTGACTGCAGCTGGGTTCATCCACCTGGTAAGTGGCCTTGAAGACCCTGCCTTCCTGGCTGGCCTGGAACAAGCCCATGCTGAGCCATTTTATTGCTTAACATTTGTTTCTTTGAATAGAGACAAGGTTAGCTGTAGACACAGGAATGAGGGACAAACCACACCATTTTCAGGACCCCATACCCTCTACTCCCCCACAAACTAGTTCCAAATGGTGAGTAATGTTCGCACAATCAACCTATATTTTCCAGCTTTACCTATAATGCTTCAAAGAGACTTGCAAGTTTCATTCTGTATGCAATAACCTCAGAAGACCACAAGATGGCAGTGCTTCCACAGCAAACACCAAGTCTGGTACCAAAGCTCAAAGTTTAAACCACATAGCTGGTTTACAGAAACAACCAATTCAGATCCCTGGATGTGTCCACTTCTCTCTCATAAAAGATGCCTTCGCTTCTCTTGCTTGATGACTAGTCAAGTTCTTCAAAACCCCAAAATGTTATTTTTTTTTTTAAATTAAGGACTCTTTGATGCTATTACTAAGTCCAGCCCTTCTCACTGACAACTCCTGCCCCCAGGATGATTTTTCTTACCTGCTTTCAGAAAGCATAGTTACTATTAAATACATATATCATATTTGCATTAACTATTACAACTATAAGGAGCTCCATCACACTATAAGACTTGGAATAAATGACTTTGTCTCCATCAGCTGCTAAGCCAGATAATTGGGGATTTTATACAAGGTTTTTAAATATATATATTTACTTTTAATTATGTATATGCCTGTGTGTCTGTGTAGGTATAGTGCACATGTGTGGGTGTGCCCATGGAGCCAAGAAGAGGGCTTTAGTTGCAGAAGAGCTATAGTTAGAGGAGATTACAAACTGCTATAAGTGAATGCTGGCAAGTGAACTCAGCCCTCTGTAAGAGCAATATATGTTATTACCTCTCCAGCTCCTACCCAACTGATTATACTGTGGCATTCTAATCAAATCTCACCCTTTCTCATCCTAATACCTGCAGAAGCCAATTGCTAAAAGCAAGTGTAGGCTCAGATTCCCAAATTCTGCTGGGAAACCTATTCCATTTCTTGCTCGATATTCCAGCTACATTCACAGGGCTGAGGAGCTGTGCAGACCTCAGGAACTCTGCAGCCCTAACTGAACCTATTGATGGCCCCTTGTTGAAAAAGTCTGCAGGGCGTTTAGCCTAGCAGTTGTGTGGATGCAATTTCCAATATTCACTCTTCCCGTTCCAGAGGAAGGTTCGCAGGATGAAAGTGCAGAATTACCAGTGGGCTTCTGCGAAGAGAGCTTCTGCAGGCTCAGAAGTGGGGATGATGTTTAAGACTCAAGCGAAACCTGTGTTGGGTCTGATGTCCTTAGTTAAAATGATGATAGAAAGCGTGGAGCCCTTTGTGGAAGGTCTAGGATATCAGCAAGGATCCCCAGAGGAAATTTGGAAAGAGCTGTTTCATGCCTGCCCTAAAAGGAATGCTGTAAAGGAGGCCAGAGCATCAGAACTTCAGTGATGTGCTGGAAAGCACGTCAGGGATGTTTCTCCCCATCCTGTCTCGTTGGTGCCCCAGTCAGTCAGGGGGCATTCTCTGCTGCTTTATCTACCTCTTCTCTGGTACCTGCTGAAGGCTTCTGGAAAATGATGCCTCAATGACTGGCATAGGAAGTCTCTCCCATACTGAGGATCTATCCTGTACTAACAATAAGAAGCTTATGTCAAAACAGCCCCTTGGAGCTCAGAGCTTCCTGATTCCCATTCACAGTACATATGGATATCTGATGGATTTCCTTTCTCTTCCCCACATCCTCTTGCTGTAGGTGGAGAATTCAGGGGACCCATGGGAAAATTTCCAAAACAACCAGGCACTTACATACTGGGAATGTGTCTACTTGCTCATGGTCACAATGTCTACAGTGGGCTACGGGGATGTTTATGCAAAAACCACGCTTGGACGCCTCTTCATGGTCTTCTTCATCCTCGGGGGACTGGTAAAAAAAAACCCATCTTTTTTATTATGTTCATTTTAATGGTTATTAATATTTGCTACTACTTACTGCCTTAGACTTTTTTTTTTTTTTTTTTATGTGTTCTGCCCTGGAAGCAAGTAACTGTCTTAATGCAACCAGGCAAGCCTAATTCAAATACAATGGTGACTTTCTTGTGTGTTCTTTTAGTGTTATGCTTGGTCCTCAGATCCAGGCATATTGTCCTCATTGGAGAGAGCCACATAGCTAGAAACAAACCCAATTGTCTTAAGAGGTGAATACCATCAAGAAATGAGAGCGTCCTTTAGTATATTTGCTGTATATTAAGTATAAATATATTTAGTATATCTAGTTATATTTGCTGCTGCTGACTCTGGTAAATGTTGTCCAGACTCTGTAGGCAGATGGCGGTTTCAAGGGTTCCCCTCCCCTCAGTGTTCCTCCCCAAACTTCCAACAAACACTGTGGCTGGCACCTGCCATGGAGCAGGGTCCCCTTATTTAGACAAATGTCATTATAGTCAGAACACGACTATGTCCAAAGCCCACTCCATTCCTCTGGCTTTGCTGGTAGTAAGAGGCCACTGCATATGATGTAATTCCAGGGAATTTCCAGGCAACACATTGGCAGTTGCTGCATTTTGTCTTTCAAAGTAGCTTATAATGAAGTATGATTTTTTTTTTTCTGGGTATTAGGTAAGTGATTAAGATTCTAGTGGACAGTAGCTGTCACATATGTGCACTACACACACATTTATATGAAGCAATGCATACATTTCTCTCTGTTCTGTATGCATAGGACATATACATTTTGAAAATGTATGTAAACGTGTGTGGCGGTGGACATTAACACCATTTCTGCAGGGCCCATAGATAAGGAAGCTCCGTTATCCAGCCACAGGACAGTCTTTGTTGGGCAAAACATGGCAGATTCCTGTCTCCTTGCTCTCTTCTCCTCTTGTATGATTTCCAAAGTTGACCTTTTATACTTTTTAGTCATTTTAAATAAACATGTTTATTTTTCATCCTCTTTTAGTGCTTAGTGTCTTTAGCCATCCATAAAAAATTCTCCTTTGAGTGTTATTTGGAAGGGCCTTTCTGTGAAAAAAAAGTGTGCATGTGTGTGCATGTGGGCATATGTGCATGTGTGTGTGTGTGTATGTATGTGTACATGTGCATGCTTGAATGCCTATGCATATGTGCTTTTGTGCATCCATCCATGCATGTGAGTGTGTGAGTGCGCATGCCTGTGCTTTTACCAGTCTACAAGCGTCTTAGCTACTATCCCTCCGAAAGAAGACACCAGATCACTTACTCTTGTCTCCTTTATATTTTTCTTGACTGTGATTTGTTGTTGTTTTCTAGTCCTCTAGGTCGACTCCTGTTTGTTTCATCCTGTGCATTGCCAGGAGCTTTACCCTTTGTCCTGTTATTTTTGTATAATCCAACACATGACTATGCACCTTCATGGGTCTAAACCCTTGTGTGTTTTCAGATCTTAGTGTTCCCCTTCTGAAAAGGTCGCCCTTTCTTTGGCCTGTCTTTTTAGTCTCTCTTCTGTCTCCCCTCTTCTCCTCAGGCCATGTTTGCCAGCTACGTCCCTGAAATCATAGAGTTAATAGGAAACCGCAAGAAATACGGGGGCTCCTATAGCGCGGTTAGTGGAAGAAAGTAAGTATGCCAAGAGGTTTCTCGGCCTCCGAGGCCGGCGTAGGAGCCTCTCTGCATGCCATTTCTGTTTGGTTCTTGTCTCTTTGTCTCATGCATGTAGGCAATGTTTGCCCGCTACGTGCCCGAAATTGCTGCTCTCATCCTGAATCGGAATAAATTCGGCGGGACTTTTAACAAACATGGAGGCAGAAAGTAAGTCAGTTGCACCAGAGGAGATGTGCTTGAGTGAATTGGAGAGTCCCCGTGCCTGTCACATTGAATCATGCCTCTCCACCCCCTGCCCACTTCTTTACTGAGGGTGGGAACACATTCTGCAGTGGCATGGATTCAGAGCACGGGAGATGGTTGGGCCATCTCGAGGTCTTGTGGCCATTTATAGTTTCCAAGAGATAACAGTGAATATTTTTAAAGGAGTCCATGTGCACCCAGGCCTGTATTTTCTAACGTTATCCTTAACATCCAAAGCGACCTCATTTCACGATATGATCAAATTCTGATCCCTCCAATCGAGGTAGCATCGTAGATTTGGTAGATTTGACACCTGCACTAATGTAGGCTAGAACTGCATCATAGGGCAAGGCCTGGCCCATCTTCCCTATGGAATGTCTGTGACCACCAGGAAACTCATTCTCTAAAGCAGTAATTTCCCCACCTTACTATTAAAGGAATTCATGGCACTGTACAAGTGCCTCCAGGGCATGGAGTTTTAGAATAGTGTGTCAGTATACTGCAGGTGTGTTTGATTCTCAACTATGAAGGGTTCCTTCTTGGGGAACTATTTCAATTCTTGCTCAGGTCCTTTCTCAGCATCTATATCAGAACCTTATTCCCTTGATCCCCCACCAAATGGCCATCTAAACACAGGAGTGTTGGTAGGTGGATGGACTGGCTGCAACCATCTCCAAAAGTCAATGAATACTTGCTTTGAAAGCTTTCAGAGGGCCATTCGACTTTGTTTTTATTTCACAGTATGACATGCATAGACTGAAATGGCCACACAGTCTGTGCACACCTAGAAGAATGTGCACTGACCTACAAAGCAGGCACTGCCATCCACATCTGTATTAAAGTGTGGGAAACTGTCCCATTCATACCCATTTCCTGTCTACCATCATGGAGCTCTTTTATCTTGTCACTTATTCTTACTGTCACATTATTAGCTTAGTTTAGTGTTTCAGAGAACTAGCACATGGCCTATAGGAAGGCTCCCACCCCCCATGGCTGCCCCTTTTATCTTGACAGTTGGCTCTGCTGGATAGAACTCTGGGAGCCTCTTTATGATTATTGAGTCCAACACGTCCTGAGCTCAGGTGTCCAGTCCTCTGTTCAGAAAATGAGGAGGTGGAGAAAGGGCTCGTTTCCTTGAACTACCCACAGGACAGCAGTTTCCTCTCATAGACACAAAGGATGGTGGGAAAGGAGGCCAGTTGGCATCTTCCCAGGGAGGCAGCGCATCTTCCCATCTCCCCTCATAGACCTGTCCCCTTTAACAGTCCTGGATGAGATTAGAACCAAGCTGTCCTGATGGCCATTGGTTGGTTCCAAAATGCCAAATAAGTCCAAAAATTCACTCTTCATTATTTTTCTCAAGCCAAGAGGAAAGCAGCTTCCTAATTCGGTGTGCCTTTGAGATATGGACAGGTCTCTGTCAAGCAGAGGGTGTTCTGAGAGTTCAGGGCCCTCACTGTAGCTGTCTCAGCCCTCTGGTCTCAGCCAGCATCTCCTTATTCCTCTCCCCAATGAAGTCAATAAAACCAGTGGCTTTAAAATCTAAGTTGAAAATGTTTTTTTGACTCTCATTTCAGGTGGGAACTTTTTTTTAAAATTCTTCAGAATAGTGTTTGTGATCCAATATGGGTGGGCTGTTGGCTGACAGATTTCTGTTGATGGGTGGCCTCAATGAAGCCCCGAGATCAGTACTCAGTGGCCTGCCATTGTCTGATCTGGTCAGGTTTGAAGTCTGGCATGTCCATAGAAAGCCCCACCTGCTGAGGACTTGAGATTCAGTCTTGTTCTGGCTCTGTAATCATTTATCACTATTTTCAGCCTGCCCCTCCCCCCTTTCTTCTTGTCCCTTTATGAAAATGCATTTTGCTTTTAATGTTCTCCTTTGGGTCTCCAATGTCCTCAGACCCTGTGGGATATAGGGTATGTCCTGTCATCAACACCAGGGCTGTTCCCTTTACTTTATGCATTGTTTACTGGTTCAAAAGCTAATTACCAAGTAGTTTAAAGAAGCCCTTGGTCGCTTAGATCTTTCATCAGGAAATATAAGCTTGGGAAGGAACCGTAATAAAGGCCATTAGCACCCTTTGTTTGATGTTGTTTTTCTAGTCAGTAGAACAAGATTGATGAAATGTTATGTTTGGCCAAAATTTGAGTTTTCATTTGGAATTCAGTGTTGAGAGAATGGGCTGTCAGAATCAATAAGTTTCCTTTCACTTGGGATATGGGCATGTGGTAGTAATTAGCAATATAAGGTCTTTACTTGAGCAACGAAGCATGGATTCTGGCAGCAAACATAATGAGAAACTACAGTTGTTCTATTTCGAACGTCAAAAAGTTTCCAGATAAAATTAAATGCATTTGCAAAAAGGAAAGGGGCTTAACTTTGTTGAGAGCTGAAGTTTAGACTCTTAAAATAGCAGGCAGCACTTCAAGTTTTTTGTGCATGCAAAAATGCATGTTCTGTCCCCATCCACACATGTGTACATGCTACTCCCTAAGACTGAATTCAGCCGATACCTAGAAACAACTTAAGTGGATACATAGTCAAGTGTTCTTTTGGTATGGGACTCTTTTATTCACAAGTAACCACTCATAATAGCGCATTAACTTGTCAGACAACTGAAAATAACTTATTGACCTCAAATTGCAGAGACACAAAAATCTGAAATTCAAAGATTATTCAGAATAAAAAGATAAACATCTTTAGTTATATTTAGTAATTATACTAAGTAAGTATATTTATTTAAGTAATAAATAAGATGGAGAAGCTTAGGGCTTGGAGAATACAATAGCCATGCGTGGGAGAATATGGAGATTTCTTTTGTGCTTCCTCGTGAGATTTAATTAATGTGTTTGGCACTATATAGTATTTGCTGCAGCATTCCCAAGATTTCCCCCATCCAGATGGAATCAAGGGCTTGGCAAGGCCTTTTCATTAGTCATCACATCCCAGATTATCAATCCCAGCACTAGGTATGGATAGCTATAAATGTGCCAGCTGCCATGTAACTTATTCAGGATTCCTAAGAATAGAAACTTGAGTATTAGCCACCAAAGGATTCAGTCAGTGACCAAGAAAGCTATCCAAGTTGAGAATATTGGGGACAATTAGCTTCTTGGATTGAGACTCTAAATCTTACTCAGTATAGTAGCCCTCCTACAGTCTAGCCTGCCTCCCCAAGGCCAATGACTCTTCCTCCTTCCCATCACATATAATGCAAGCAGTTCAGAGATGGTGGATGCATGGGAGACAAAGACTCCCATGGCCTTGGGCTCTTTGGTTTACTGTCTTTCTTCTCCCACAGCCTCTCACAGTTTTCCCCAGAGGTTTTCTCTCTGAGTGTAATTCATTCTACTCCTGGTTAGTTTATGAGAACTGACAAGATCATGGTCCAAGGTCACATGGCCAAGGGCCATGGAAAATAATTGGCCACAGAGAGGAATCTGTCAGCTCTAACCCCTGGATAGAGACAGCACAGCTGGGGAGCCATCCAGGCCTTGTATTTTCCACTATGTGGCTTTAAAATGTGGCCCTCCAAATGAAGTAGTCCTGGCCCAGGTGTCTGGGAGAGAGAAAACAGGATGAGTTCAGAGGGACCGCAGACTTTTTGGTAGGCAATGCTCAGAGAACGTGTAGAGAGGAATGAAATAAAAGACCAGGGGTAGACCAAAGGAGAACAGAAAACTGAATGGAATTAACATGGAAGGAAAATCGTTGCGATGATATCTGCATTCTAGAGTGGGGGCAGGGTTATTACAGTAAAGCCATATCTTGCTCTACTACAAGAAAGCTATGTCTGGAGCCTCAGTGCTAAGGGAAAATGTTGGCATCTATAGGTTGAAGCATCTTGAGGTCTTGTG
This sequence comes from Sigmodon hispidus, assembly GCA_004025045.1. NCBI lineage: Eukaryota > Metazoa > Chordata > Mammalia > Rodentia > Cricetidae > Sigmodon > Sigmodon hispidus. Next base: position 33,417 of record PVIH01003144.1, on the reverse strand, counting down.
ACCATTCATGATTTCTAGGAGATAACAGTGAATTTATTTAAGAAGTCAGTGTGCACTTGGGACCATATCTTCTACCCTCATTTGGACCCAATGCTCCAAGGATGCAAGGAATAGCTGGGTCTCCTTCACAATCCCCAGCTCCCTGCTCATTGTTCTCTGCCAAGGAGGCTCAAGGCTGATGTATTTCCTTCTTGTTCCTTGTGATCGGGTCTTAGCCTAGCTGTGTTTTTGGTCCTCTTGATCAGGTGCTTTCCACCTTTTTGAGACCCTGCTGTGAGCTTCCTTCTGCCTACTTACTACTTGGATCCTCATGGGCTCCCTTCCATCTTTTTCCTCCCTTCAGGTTTTACCCACAGGTTCCAGGCCAGTTTTCAAAGAACTGGACATTGAAAAGGCCAGAATCTATCCACTCTGTGGTCTACCCTTACCCATGTGTCATACTTCTGTGTTTATCTGTTTCACATGTGTTTATTGAGTTCCTGCTCCCCTGTGCCAGGCATCTTGGGGGGAGTACATTCCAGCACACCCATTAAATCCTCCAGATTTACCACAGCTCTCTTGCTCTCTCTCAAACCCCATGCTATCTAGCTACCTACATGGTTGGCAAGTTTAGCCTGAAAGCTTATTTAAACCTGCCTCAGTACCCAGAGAATCTGCCTGCAATTCTATGGCCATTCTCAGGCCTGGTCTCCAGTGTGCAGGAGTGGGATTTGGATTGATTCATGTGGTGTTAACTTGGCCTGGTGCCACAGGCCTGCTTTCCTTTCCTGTTTACTTGAATCTCGGGTGACGCTCACTCTCACTTCTCCCAGGGCTACAGGGGTGGACTGCTCTTGGGAGGGATGTTTCCTATAAGATGTCATTTATGATTTCTTTATCTCAGACATCGCTCAGGTTGAAATGGAACTGGTCTTGTATTTTATACAATCTTTGATCCCTTGTCAAGAAAGCCATTGAGCACTCTCCTCTCATGGCCCACGTGAGTCCCCAGCAATATTTTAGGATTCCTAGATTTTAAAAACCATAAATTAGCAAATCATCAACATATCACCGAGAAGGTTCATCTGGTAGCGATTCTAGTCAGAAGGAAACATGGGCCCTAATAACTGATTTTCACAAAGATACAAAGAATTGTAGACAGACAGATACAGTAAATAGGAAGACAGATAGATAATTCAAGCTGACAGACCATCTTGAACTGATTAAGCATTCTGCTTTGATTAGCATTAAACTTTTTGGGAAAGGGGAAAAAAGAAAATGAAATGAGAATGCCCTCATACTTTGGGAAAATGACCCCTGTGACTTTTGAAATTGGGTACCAAAAGACAGATCCAAAGCATTTGTCGTTAGATGTCTCACATGATGTTTTTTCCAATGGCAGGGGTCTCGTGGGTGTGGATGTGATGCTTCTTCCTTGGCATCTGCTTTGGATTCTTCTAAGCCACATCTTCAGTCCCTTTCAAACTTGAACATCTCCTGAAAAGAGACTTGACTGCATAGTCAATCAATCTCCCTGTGATGCTGATGGGATGAAGGCTTGCCCCCTACCCCCCTTCCCTGCTGTCTTTCTTCTCTTCCACACACTTATCAAAATGTTCCACCTATTGTTCTCCAAACAAGAATAGAAATGTAGGTGGGAGATGAACTGGGTAACCAAAAAAGAAAAAAAAGAAAGAAAGAAAGAAAAAAAAAGCCATATTCAGCCCAGACTTTTGCTTTCAAATATTCTTGCTCCCATTTACAAAAGAATTCTGATTAAGACTTTTCTAATTATAATCCCTAAAGATTCTTTCTGCTCAACCTCATGTTTGATGGAGTGAACCCTTGCTGGGTAGATTTAGAATCCCAGGAACAAATGTAAGCATCCGAGACTAAGTTGCACCCTATTTTCTGTCTTCCTGCCATGCCATTCATTCTGATAGAAGTCTTTCCAGAGCTATGACAAGTAGTTTCTCATAGATTTGGGGTTCATTCCACCACTGCTGTCACCATGCTCTGAAAATAAAACAGCAAACTTTCTAACTGGCCAAGTCCAGTGTCTCTTTGTATTAAAATATTATAGAAGCCAATGAAGTATGAAAGTTGTGGAAATCTGATTCTGTTGCTGTTAGGATTGAGTCAGTGCTGGTATTGCAAGGGCAGTGGCATACTCTCTCCCCTATAATTGTGGAGACTTTCTCTGAATGGGGGTACCAGTCAGTAAAAGTCATCTACTTTTCATCCTCCGTGCCATTCCAATGAGGGGATATGGAAGCAAGTCAGAGATACACATAAGCCATTGTAAGAAGGTTTATGATGCTTTTCACTGATGCCAAAAGGTCATGCCAACTTGCATATAAAACAAATTTAGTAAAACACCCATTCCAACACATTGGCTCAACAATTACTCAAGTCCTGCCAGGAGTCAGGAGTTGTGCTGGACTCTGTGGTTAAAAGAATGAGTGAGAGAATGTGACTGTTGCTCTCTTGGAGAGTGTGTGAGACTTTGTCCAACCAGAAGTACCCAAGGAGCCAGTAGCATCTAAATAGGAGCTTGAGTATGTAGAAACATCATCCCAGTAAAATGTTTTTTGGCAGGAATTTTGTTCAATAAAGTCATGAAGGTGTGAAATAGTCGTGAAGGCAGGAAGCACATTAGAGAGAGTGTTCCTAAAAGCATGTGATAACTTAGATTGTTGAATGTTCTCACTGGGGCTGTTTAGGGCAGAAGTATCAGCAGAAAGCCAGTATGCCTAAAATCTTATAGGTCTAGTAAGGAAACCAGGAAAGGAGGGTTGTGGAGAGATTTGGGAGGGTCTTGGATACTGAGATTGGATGGAGGCTGATGGCAGTGTAGATACTCTTTGACTTCAGATATGTTAGAGCTTGATAAGCCCATGAGAAGAAGAAAATAACCTGTACAGAAAATGTATTCAATATACTTAATGTTGGTTTTGCACATGAGATCAGACACATACACACACTACCAGGGCCACATAAGAGTTTATTCAGGAGAGTTGCCAGGCAAGTACAGGGACAGAGAAGCAGAAAAGAGAGACTTCTACATGGCAGGCCCTTTTTAAAAGAGCAGATGGGCACAGATTTACATAGCCACGCCTAGGGGCATGCCCTCCATACAAGGCTTGTTCTGCCATGCCATGTTGAGTTTACCATGTGGCCGCTACATGCCAGGAATTATCTAACGCAGTGCCATGTTGAGTTTACCACTTGGTGTGCCAAGAATCCTTACACTTTACCTACTGAGCATACTAGTTTAGACCTGCCTACCTTAAGGCCCTCATTAGCCTACAGTTGGGCAAGACTATCTAATAAAGATCCTTTGTGAAAGTGTTGGATAACCCATGTGACTTGTTTACTGCCCAACTGAAACTGAGCAGACTGGTTGTACAGACAGCCTTTGGTCCTCTAAGTGGAACTAGCTCTTTTGGGGGGCCATCAGCATATATGTTGAGTATTCTCAGAGAGAATGGTCAGCAGCTTTTGCTAGGCAAGGCAATACCCTTTTGGCATAGTGGGAGACACAGGGAGGAAGCATTAGGTTGATTAGCACAGTAAGAAAGCCAGTCCCAGCAGCATGTGATATTCGAATAGAATGCATGACTTACCAAGTATTAGGAAGAGAGGTGGGAACTCAACTTCCATTTTAAAACTCTTCCCTAAAGAATAAAGTATAGAACATTTATGTGTTTGGATTATTTTTTTCTCTACTCCACCTTCATTCCTGAAGGGAAAGGCTAGCCTCTCTCTGGATCAGTATTCTCCCCTTTTGCTCTGGGTTTTTTGTCCAGGTTTAGCAGCAGCAGGTAAAACTTATTTGATTCAAAGGGAAAAACATGCTATTTGGGAAAGGAAGCTGTCTAAAATGGAGAAGATCAGATCAAAGGTAATCAACCTACTTTAAGTGGTAAAGGTTCACTGAGTTTCAAGTAATGAGGCAAAGTGAATGCAGACAGCTATGTCTATTGGGGAGATCTAAGGAAGAATAGGTGTAATTTGTGATAGCTTCACAATTTTGAGGTTACTTAACAAGGCTGTTTGGGGCTTGAGATGATGACTCAAGTTGGTAGAGTGTTTGCTATGCAAGCATAAGGTCTTGAGTTGGATAGCCAGAATCTATATTCTAAAATCTAGAAACAGGAGCATACATCTATAATCCCAGAGTTTGGGAGTCAGAGATTGGTAGATCCTGGGAATTTACTAGCCATCCGGCCTAACCACACTTATAAAATCCAGCTTCAGTGATAGATCCTGTCTCAGAAAATACAATAGGGAGTGAATGAGGAAGACTCCTGGTGTTAATTGACCTTTGGCTTCCACATAGTATACATCGTATACAAATTCCTCTTTCTGAGAGGAAATAAAGGAGAAAAGAAAAAGCAAAGTGGTTGTGAAGTGCTAATACTTGAACACTGAGTACTTGTGAAAGTTAAATGATAAACTGATGCAAAGGTCAACAAATCTATCCCTTAGGGTTCTATGGTTGTAAGCAACAGAAATTGATTTTTGCTGACCAGGCAATTTTTCAAACAGTTGGGGTACCCAAATACCTTACAAAATCTAGGGGGAAAATAAAGGGCAAGCTCCCAGGACAAAAAAAAAGCAGAAAACAACCAGAGATGAGGCTCTGTGATCCAAGAAGTAGACATTCCTGGTCATTCATTACAAGATTTTGCCACCAGCGTGGTTCAGTTTCTAAGGCTAACTTGAGCAACAATTAGACTGGCTTGGATATGGAAACTTGATTATAGATAACAAAAGTGGGCTATAATTAAAAGTGAGAGGTGCTGACAGAGGAATGGTTTATGCTTAGAAGGTGGAACCAACCTATGCTGAGGTTTTCTGAGTCTATCAAGTCTTGGACTCATGCTCTGTGGAGGCAGCAAGTTGCAGCAGAGATGTACTCAGTCATTCATACCCATCATCTGACTCTGGTCTTGTGACTGTCTGATTATAGAGATCTCATTATGGTTTGGAATGGTGGATCCACTAGTCTGGCTTAGTTCTCAGCTACAAATGACAAATTGCCTCAGCTTTGTGTGGAAAGTTCTGGGAAGTGGTTTCCTCTGCAGGTCTCCTCTGCTGGGTCATCCAGGGTCTGCTCCGTGACCTTGGGGCTCTGCATCATGAAAGTGCCTTTGCTGAACTGTTCATCTGTTTGTTCCACTGTCTGCTGCTTGAGACAGACTGCCTTTTGCAGAATACTCCTGGTGGCAGCAGCAGAAGACAATTGTTCTCTTCTCTTCCTCACCAGGGGGCAGATCACATTTTCTTCCCTCCTCATTAGCAAAGTAGAAAGTGGCCAGAGCAGAATAAGGAGCCTCAAGCCTCCTTGGGACACCCTCCCTCCTCTTTCCCTCCCTCCCCCACCTCTCTCAGCAGGAAATGGTTATAGTCAGGGTTTGGAATTGTGGGCATGATAAGTACTCTGTTGTTTTCTTTCCTTTTTTTTTTTTTTTTTTTTTTGCTTCCTTACCCCCTTGGAAGAAGATTCCAGGTGGATGAATTGGGTGGCCATTTTGCAGTTTGCTGTTTAATGGTGACTGTATTTGTTCTGGCTTAGTGCATACTTTTTCCAACAAATAGGTCTTGAAAACAAATGGTGTTTGGCCATGCTCATTCACACTGAACTAGATCCTAGGGTAGGATGAAAAGATAAGGACTGTTTGATTGTTGGTGACAGTCTCTCCCCATAGTGAAGCAGACTCTTGGGAACAGATTTTCAGTAAAGGAAAAAGAAGGAAAGTTGGAGATGGATTTACTTCCCAGTCACAATGGAGTCATGAGCTGGAATGAGAGAATTAAGGTGAAACAGTTCTGAAGACACAACTCAAATCTGGGCCAGTTGACTTACACCATGGCTTAAGGCAAAGCAACCAAAAGACAAGGCAGGGTGGGGTGGCAGATGAAGCCCAGCTTCCATGAAAGTCATAGAGATACTCATCCTGGAAAGTTCAAGTTCAATCCAGGAGGGTGAATGTGAGCCTTGGGTACTGAGCACCCCACTGTGTGGCTGCTTGCTGGGTTTCTAACCAGCCTGCTGCTTGTGTGATAAAATGCTACCCATTCTCCTTGCCAAGCTCTACTTAAAATCTAATCATCTCATGTCAAGGGCTACTAATGGTAGGAGGTGCTGTGGGGAGGTGGGATGAGAGAGGCATGATTAGAAGACTCAGCAAAAAGATAGAAGAGAGTCTCGCATATGTATTTGATATAAATATTATAGTTTTGCAGAGACATCTAGATCAATACACGCCATGTTTCATCTACCTCTTTGACAAAGTAAGTGCAATATATTCAGAAAAAGCTGTATAGGATTTTCAATTTACTCTGTATGATTTATTATGACAAGATAGCTATAGGTTTTTTAAGTTCTTTATATTTGTTCCAGTAAAAATGGATATAGTATCTTTAAAAATAAACAGCCCAGAGGCACGCATTTTACACTATCTTTCTGGTGAAATGCCCCGCTAAGGAGAGCTTTAAGACCTCCTCGACCTTGGAAGGCCTGATTGCAGTCAGATTTGCCTCTCAGTCTTTGCTCTTCAGCTTTTGGGAGACTAGGAATGGATTGAGGTGAAAGTAAACAGGGAAATCAATCAGGAAGCAATTGTAGATGTCTAGACAAGATAAAATGATGAGCTAGAGTATAGGCAGGGGACTAGCACCCTGTAGGGATTCAGGAGAGTCTGGTGGGTGAGGCTCAGGCAGCCTCTACTTTTATGGTGACTGAGTCCAGGTCACACAGGCCTGATCCCCAGTATCTTGGTGTTCAGACAAGGATCTTTCCACAGCATTCAATGCTGCTGCTTTTAGGAAGTCATCACATAGAGGGGGGATGTTTTTCCCTTGGTGGATGCCCACCTTACACAATGATTGAACATGATTTCTTATCAAATGAATGTGGGCATTAGACAGAGCATGCGCCATAGACATTTTGAAGCTAAGATATGCCCAGAAATGTGAGTGGGGACCTATTGCCAATACCGTGTCATGGTGAAATGTAGAATGTGTCAGGTAGTTGGCTCTCAGAAATATTACGTGGTATGTGTGAAAAGTGTGTAGATTTCTGTTTTCATGGAACTAAACTCACTCAGTGACTCTTTGGTGCCTCTTCACTCGAGCCTTAAAAAGTCCTATCCACCTCTTTCCTGTCATAAGAACACCCTCAAACACAAGCAAGGAACTGACTTCTGAAACAGCTTGCCACTCAGAAACCCTGGCGTTCCTGACCCACCATAACAATGGAGGAAGAGTGGTTAGAGAGAACATTTATAACCACATTCAAAGGTGGAGTAGGTGGCTTGTGGTATCAGGAGTACAGTCATAATATTTGGTAATGATGAGCCTATAGTATAAGCAAGGGGCGATTTCCCAGTTACCGTTAAGAGAGTTCACTGTTTATGCATTGCTCTTTTATTATAAAAGCATGTTCAACCTCAAGAAGCCTTACATGTTCCACATCCTACCTATGCTATCCATCCCTAACTAACCCACTGCTTGGAGCCCTGACTGGGCACCACTACTGGATAAATTACTCCCCTGGGATACCGCCTTGTACATCTGAGATGGGTCTTTCATCTTAGTTTATATTAACTTATGTTTATGTTACCTTTGCCTCAGAAATATCAGTTTATCAAACTCCATCAGGCTGTGCCCCACCCTAAATCTCATCAGATTAAAATAGAAAAGGTCATTGATTTAGATCTATTGCCTGTCTTCCCAGTCCAAGTAGCCAGGCCACATAGAATCTAGGCATGAAGATTATCGTTGGGCTCCAAGAGGCTACATCTAGAGCCACAGAAAAGAATGGCTTTAGATACCTCACAATGTGGCCTACTTAAATAGCTCTGCCATCAATAGGCCATTTCTTTATTCTTCTCCAGATGCCTAGGCTGATGAAAGAGTCCTCAGCTTTGCAGGAGAGCAAAGTCTAGTACAGATACTTCTATTACTTTGTCTGCCCTTGGCTTGTCAGATGGTCTGAGTAAACTTGAAGTTGGAGCCTATGAAAAGTGCTGTTGGTGATTTTCCTGTTACTTAGTTTTTGTTTCCTTGAGCCCTCTGGACCAACTGATTAGGTATAGCCTAGTCTAGAGATGCTGAGAAGCTATCATATCTTAAGTTCATTTCTGTCTACCCCATTCCCATGACAAAACTCTCTGAAGCTCTAAGGACTCCTATAGTACTTCCTCTACCTTGCAACAACCAATCCTGCCTGTCTTGAGGAAGTAGAAGCTGAGAGGTACCCCTCATCCATCAGCTTCATGTCCATGAGCACTGAAGTCTCATACCTGGACTGCATCCTGGGCAGTTTCTTTTACTTCCTGTGAATATCAGAGATGCATCTCAAAGAAACAGTTGTAGAGAGAATATTTAAAGAAATGCTGGTGGTAAGTGCATGAAGTTATTTGAGGATTAGATGGAATTATATTGGCCACGTATTACTATGTACTGATGTAAAGATGTCACACAGCCCCTACCATTTTAGATTGCTGACAATGAGCTCCTCGTCTGGACCCATCCATGTATTATCTCTCTAAGTAAATCTTGAAGACAACCTCATGAATCAACTGTTTTTTTACAGTGCTTCTAAAGCTCTGAATTGTTGCTCCTAAGGTGAAAGATTGGTGTGACCTGTCTGAGACTATTTAATTAATTACCGTTTGACATCAGAGTATGAATCTCACACAGCAGGTCTGTAGGTGTTGCAGAACCCAACAGAGATCATTTTGGGCAGGGATCTTTTGACCTTCCTCAATCATGCCTCGTGAATATCCACTGTCTCCAAGGAGCCAGTACTCTGCTCTCAATTATAACATATTTTCAATCATATGTTAAATAGATGGGATAATAAATATTGAGTTTTTCCTTCTGAAACAAAATATTCCCCCAAACTACTACCTGAGTGATTTTCAATGTTTTCTCCATTTGCCACCCTTCCCTCGTGCTCCCATAGGGCATCTGTGGCTTCCTCATCCATGGGCCGCCAGGGCAGATCTTCCAGTGCTGACACAGGACTAGAGAGTCTACATCTCACCATCCATCAATTCTGAAGACATTCAAACATTTTCAATATGTGGGCTCCCTGATAACTTCCATTGTATGGAAAACAAAATGGAGAGAAATGATTATTGGCACAAAAGGGGGAGGCTGTAAATCTTCAAATCAGATACAGGACAGATTGGAACAATATGGCTTCTTCAAGGTTGCCATGATAATGTACCTAATAACTCTCCCTGGGCAAAAAGGCAATCTGCTTTCAATCAATCTCCTCCCCCCCTGACAGCCCCCCCCCTTTTTTTCTGAGCAAAAATACCAATTACGTTGAAGGAAGATTTTTTTCTTCCTTTTTTGATAAGCACTGTTCTCCACCCCAGAAATCATGCCATAGCTAAAAGATATATATTTTCAGTTGTCTAGCATTGTATCGGACAGTTAGCACCAAAGGAAAAAAAAGTCAATCTTTTTTTACCCCCTTTCTTTTTCTTGCCAGCATTTGTCTACTTCTTAAGAGAAGTGAAAGCTAATTAAAGGCTTAAGGGATAATATTGATTGCATTGGAATATATTTTATATGTACCCGGCACACTTTCAAATAATAGAGCCCTGATTTTTTCTTAGGCTGAATAAATCAGCTGGCTGAACTTGGATTCGAGAGTGATGCATTGGTGGGTGGGGGTGAGTGCTCATCTCTTCCCCTTCCACTTCATGCATATTTCTCTTAGGATGAATGATTTCAGAGCGAGAAGGGGGGGGAAATGCTGTCAGTTGTTCACTCTGTTCTTTCTGTACAGCACAGGAAGGGTTACTATTCAGCTGTCTCAGGCCACCATCCATTTGAGCCTGGCTTTGAATCATAACCAGGGATATGCCAGTGCAGAAGTCTGAAATTTGCAATATCTGATGCAGAGGCTGGCTGGGTAGGATGGACCTCTCAGCTTCTCTTTGTATAGACTGGAAAAAGTAGCTTGTCTGGGATATCCTTTCTTTGGCATCAAAGCAGGGTGCTGGGGCTCTTGCTTCTCAGGCTTGCCCTTTCAACCAAGATATGGCTTCCACTATAGAGATACCTACAAGATGGATTCTTTCTGGCACTTTCCATCCTAGTGTCTTCCTGCAGGATATTAGAATGGACCAGGTAACAGCTTTGTCATTTGTGTGGAGTTCAGGACAGGAAGACCGTCTTCCTCACTTTCTGGGTGGATACTTGCCAATTCAGAATCATAAATTTTATTCAGAACACCTATACCTATCTAATGCTTTGTGCATAAATATACTTATACCACAAAACATTTTAAAACTGTAAAAATTTAAATAGTCTGTTTATTTCATGAATTCAAATATACAGTGTATTTAAGAGCCTTATAGTCAGAAGGGACAGTGAAACAGGGCTTTGAGCATGAAATTTGGGTGGGTGGCTAAGTGATCTCCCACCACCTAGCAGATGCTGTTGAGAGGGCAATCTAATCATGTTATGATGTCCCTTCTGATGTACCAGCTGACACTCTTCCTTCCCCTTTGTGACCATGGCTTGCCTGATTGCTAAATGCACCACTGTAACAACGACAGTCCATAATGGTAACATTATTAACTGCATCGTGCATATTATTGATTTACTCTTTGTTCTGCACCATTATCCTTTCCCCCAATGAGTTTACTGCATTATTCTTACATACTTAGTCAAGCACCAAATTGCCACGAAAGGGCAGGCTCTTGTAATGACATCTAATGGGACATTGCATAAACCATCATCACTGCCTCCAGTTATAGGCTGCCTCTAGCCAATGAGCTTTCTGCTATACTGCAATGTGAACAGAGCAATTATGAAGAGGAAAGTTTTCTTGGGAAATTGTCTTATTGCATGTTCAACACCCAGCCCAGTCTTAAACACATAAGCAATCTATACTTTGCCAGCCTTAAGGGTAGAGTGATATAAGCACAGTGTCCTTGCTAGAAGCAGATGCTTGTAGCTTCACAGCCTAGCTGCTTTTGTTCTTGGGGCCAATTCTCAGATCATGGTCTTGTGACTGTGCATCATGAAAACAATGTAAGTGAGCCCAGGATAGTCTGACTTTAAGGTCACATTGTTTCAGGAAGAAAAGTTGTTGCAGAGGTTGGAGGTATTAAATGTTCTGGGAAAAGATTTTATTTCCTTGAGGATGAGTTGCTATTTCTAGAAACAGAAGCAGAACCACCCTAGAACAAAGCCAGCATTTTTACATTTATGTCTCCCTGGTTTCTGCCTATTGTAAGGGTCTTCAGGTGAATTAGTTTGGCTCTGGGGGAAGTCTCAAGCACCCCAAGGTAGCAGCCCTCTGAGGATACAGCCACAACACACAGCTTGATCTTCCATACCTTGGGCACCCCATCTCCATTTAGCCTTGAGTAATGCTCACTTACTGTAAAGTGTTACATGCCCCCATTGTTGGAGAAGTTATGGTGGAAAAATGCAAAATTTCCTTTTTACTGCTTATGACCAGCCGAGCCTATAATGTGTCAAGCTGCACATTAGCCACCCTGATGAAAGTCCGCTTTCTTACACACAAAATCATCGTTTCAGCAAGATTTGTTATCTCATTACCTGATAAGCTGTGTGTCATAAACCAAGACTGCTGTGGTAAATCTCCCAGGAGGCCGCTTTGTGGGCAGAAAGGGAGAGATAGGAATCTGCCAGGGACTTGATAATGCAGCATTTAAGCACAAGCATAATGTCACTTATTGTTAAATGCATAAAACCACTTGGCCAAGTGGCTGGGCTTTTAATAGGATTTTGTGCAGCATCAGGTGAGCGACCATATGCTTTTTCTGTCCAGGAGCCTCTGAGCATCTGCTAACACCATTGCTTTGCCTCGTGACCCTCTGGGGATGGGCACTGTGTTTACAGGGGCTGAGGGGGTGGAGATAGATGCTCCTCTTGCAGCAGCCTCACCTCCTCTGCCTTGTTAGGGATCAGGATGTGGGGTCATGTCACTGGGTCTGGCTGGAACTAACTGGCTTCTTCTGTGCAGGCACATTGTAGTCTGTGGCCACATCACTCTGGAGAGCGTCTCTAACTTCCTGAAGGACTTTCTGCACAAAGACCGGGATGATGTCAATGTGGAGATTGTCTTTCTTCACAAGTAAGAACCTACTGCTTTTCCCTAGAGCCTCTGCCCTACCACATGCTTCTCTCTTGAGTGGTGTGGTGGAGATGGAGGTGGTTGAGAGTTGGGACAAGGTTAAATAAATCATGACACCGGCTGACTCCTTAGGTAAGAAGTACTTTTCCACAAGAATGGGGATTTTTGTTTAGAATCCTTGGAAGGTGAAGCAACACCCTAGTCTGGGGTTGAAAGCAGACTCCAGTGAGGTGGTCTAGGGTCATAATTGAGCTTTTTTTTCCCTGAAAGACTTAACAGTGAAATTCACTAAGATCCAAGTCACCATTCTTGCCCCTTCATCATTGTGGACCTGTGCCATCAGGCATGTCTGCAGGGCTGGTGCAGGATGATGAATGAGATTGTGTGGAATACTTTACCATTGCAGCAGAGGGACCAAACAAGACAAGAGAGGAAGCACGGTGACATAGTACTTTTCACATTGCTGGGACAAAACGCTTGACAAAAGGAACTCAGAGAAACGGTTGACTTCAGCTTGCAGTTTGAGGGGTCATTAAGACACAAAAATCATGGCAGTGAGAGTGCAAGGAATGTGCTGCCACATTCCTAATGGATCTTTCCACCTCACTTAAGTCAATCTAGATGCCCTTCACATAAATATGCAGAGGTTGGTATTCCAGGTGACTCTAGATCCCATCCAGTTGACAGTATTAACTACCACACAGGAATATTAGCGCTGTTGCTCCATTGAGTCTCCCCATGGTACACAAGACTGGCTCTGTGTAGATGACTTTTCATTTCATCCATAGTCATAGTGCTAAGGGCATCTTTAACCTGAATCCTGACTTAACCAATGACTGGCTGGCTAAGTTATTTCCCTGTGCCCAGCTTCCATGTCTATGAACAGAGGAGCTATTCTATTTCCTTGGACTATTGTAAGAATGAAATGAATCAATCCATGTGAAGTGAGCAGAGACCAGTTAGGCATGTAGGAGTTATTTAATAAATGCCAGCTATTATTGTGAAAGAAAACCGATTGGCCTATACAGTTGACTTAAGAATAGATCTCTCTTGTATTAATAAATGTATTAAATGTAAGTACATTTAGTCATGGACAGTACACACCCTAGCTGGAGAAAGACTCTTGGTAAGATATTAGTTCACTCAATTCTGGAGGCTAGAAAGCCCCACAATCTACCATCTCCAAATTGAACAGACCACTCACGTTATGACTCAGTTTACAGCTGGAAGGCCTAAAACAAAGGGAACCAGTGATGTGAAATCCTAGTCCAGAGAAGAGCTAAGGGGATAAGATGTTATAGTGCATATAGGCAGGCAGAAAAAGAAACAGCAATGGCCTTCATCTGCCCTCTCCTTTTTAGATCCTTGCTTGGTCAGCTAGTACCCACTCACATGGAGGAAGAAGGTCTACTTTCCTAAATTCACAGGTTCAAAGGTGAATCCCATGGGAAAGAGCCCTCCTGGCCATACCTGAAAGTCCCCTTTATTTAGGCCGTCCAAGGTGGCCCAGTCAAGTTGACACTTATAATGAGTGATCACACTGATGCCACAGCTCTGGATTTTCTAGTGGTAATAGAGCGGAAGACACTTTACCACATAGGACTCCAACCTTTGTAAGGCTGGAGATTTCTGGGTTTTATTTTCAGTGGATTTACTTCTCTTAAATATGAGTCTTTTATTTAGGGCATGGAAGGAGGTCTCTCTGGAAGTTAGGGTCTTTGTGGAAATTAAAACCAAGTGAGCCACAGAGTCTGAGATCTTCACTCTGTTGTTTCTAACAGTCATTTCTTTTGTGTCTACACAGCATCTCCCCTAACCTTGAGCTTGAGGCTTTGTTCAAACGACATTTTACTCAGGTGGAATTTTATCAGGGTTCTGTGCTCAATCCACACGATCTTGCCAGAGTCAAGGTAAGGTGAAATAAATGTTTTTACTCTTTCTTGAGGAATGGGGTTCTGATTCCAAGGTACCCAAGAGCCATCTTCTAAACTGTTAATGAGATAATTCAGATGTCACTAACCTCGTACACTCCTTTTGTTGGCCCTAGGAGCTTGCTCTGCTTGCTCACCCTAGACCATCTATAATAGTTCACACTTAGGTTAGTCTTTTTCATTATTATTATGAATAAAGAAGTCACACTTTCTATCCTTGTATATCCTTATTCAAGGTTCCTTCCCCCTCCCACCACATCAGGTCATTCTGTCTTCTCCACATCTCCCTATACCCACCATGGGCAGGTGGTCCCAAGGTCCCAAGGTCCCAATATTGCTCACTTCAGCCTCCACTCCTGGCAAATCCAGTTTTCTCCCTCCAACATCAAGACTGAGTTAGGTGTTCCTCTAGGGGTAGTGAGATCCAAGGAGTCAGTCCAAGGTGTTTTTGATCCCAAGCTGTTCAGGTTAGTTTTAATATAGAATTTCCTTTCCATTTTCTTCTAAACCAGCCACTCCCAAAGTAGGTGTTCCTCTAGGGTAGTGAGATCCAAGGAGTCAGTCCAAGGTGTTTTTGATCCCAAGCTGTTCAGGTTAGTCTTAATATAGAATTTCCTTTCCATTTTCTTCTAAATCTGCCACTCCCAAAGTAGGACTCAAATGTTAAATTGGGGTTATCTCATCCCCACAGCTCAGTGGGAAAGGCACTTGCTGAAAAACCTGTTGGCCTGAGTGTGAGCTCTTGGTCTTACCTGGTAGTAGAAGAGAACCAACTCCACAAATTGCCCTCTCACGTTAATGTGTGCACATGCGTGCGTGCACACACAAAAGATAGGAATAAGCATTTCCAAGGAACTAAAGAAAGAAAAAAATGAAGCTATAATTACTGAAATACAAGTAGGTCTAAGAAAACAGCAAAAAGAATTTTAAAATGATAGCAATAACACACATCTTTCAATAGTAGTTTGAAATGTAAAGTATGGGTCCTAACTCCCCAGTAAAAGGACACAAATTAGGTGAATGGGTTAAGAAACAAACTATCTTTCTGTTGTCTACATTAAGCTCATCTAACGTTCAAAGATAGCACTTCAAAAGAGAGAGGATGGAGAAGCCATCTGAAGCGAATGGGAGCAGGTGCTCATACCCTTCTGTCCCACAAAACAGACTTTAAACTAAGGCTAAGCAGAAGAGACAAAGAGGGATGCTTCATGCCAATCAGGAGAACAATTAACCGAGAAACTCTTATAATGCTAAATTTGTATACACTAAACCCTGGTCCACCCAATTTCATAAAGCATACTACTGGATTCAGAGATACAGATTACCTCCAACTCTATAACAGTGGGTGATATCTATACTCCACTTTTCTCTAATAATAAATGTAAAAAAAAATAAAGTTGAATGGATAAAAAGCCATGCACAATGTAACATCATAAATGATTAGTTTCCACCTAATTGAACTCAGTATAGCTTTCAAATCCATTAATTATATCTGAGAGAAATATTATAAAAGTACACAAATTGATAACACATTTGTGTTTCCTTTCTCCAAAAAAAACAGGCTTCATATCATTTGATAATAAGCTAATCATATTCTCTGTGGATCCTTCTGAATTGGCATCTTCTCATGTGGTACAAGCAAGGCTTTAGAAAAGAAAGGGACACAGAGAACTGACATCTGCTCCTTTGCTCACTTAGCATAGTTTTTGTAAGTGTGTTCACCATTTGCATGCCAGTGGCAGTTCATAAATACTGTGTGAACCCACAGAAGTCTAATGCTAATTGTGGTCACCAAAGAGTTCTGTAATTGCTGTAGTGTAGTGGCAAACAGAAAATACAGAAGGGTTTGTGTAAATTCTTTACATTATTAAAGAAATCAAGAGACAATGTGCGACAGGGAGGGAACCATGGCCCTCCTACTGAATGCTGAGCCAGTCTAGAAAGTACAACATTATGAGCAGGAGAATTGCAGACCCAGGTCAGCATGTGAATTCTCATGCTTATGTAGGCTTGTTCATCTTAATATCATCCAGACATGACCCAAGTCAAAAGGACAGAGAAAAATTGGCTTTTGTTCACAGGCCTAATTTAAATGCAAGTAATTATTAGCACATCAAACTCATGGTCCCTCTAAGGAACAAAAGCCCCCTTTGGCTCACATTAAGATAAGTCAATAGGCTGCATTTTGGATTCATCTGCAAAGTATCATTTCAATTATATAAACTATTTGTCTTTTTAATACCTGAGTAGTAGAGAACAGTAAACAGCATAGAGCTGCTGTCTATTTAAGCTCCAGTTTCTTCTTGGAGCACACATAATGAAAATGTGCATAAGGTTTGATAATTTTTTTAAAAAGATTTACTTATTTTAATTTTATGTGTATGAATGTTTCACCTGCGTGCACATGCATGCATGTGTTCCTGCTGCCTCAAGTCCACAGGACAAAACAGAGAGTTAGATGCCCTGGAACTGAAGTTCTGAATGCTTGTGAGCTACCACATGGGTGTTGGAACTTGGGTCTTCTCCAAGAGCAACCACCGAGTCATCTTTCCAGGTCCCTGATGATCCAGCCTATGTTGCTGACTCTACAAATATTTTTGTCTACATTCTATCCTGAGGGAAGGGGTTTACCCACCAACTTCTATTTCCTGGCTGGAAAAATGAAGATGATGGCAGACAGTTTTAAAAAAGAAAGTAGGAATGAGATTGAATGGCTTAATTAAGTGAACTTGAATGACTTTGGTAAATATACCTGTAAGCAGCTGGGCCAAATGAAGAGCAGAATTACTCAGGTTCACAATGGAATGTTTACCCTATTACAAGGATCTGACCTGCAAACTATACTTTTGACAAGACTAATTTCTCTCAGTTTTTTTTTTCTTTCCTTGAAAAACGCCAGGTTCTCTAAATGTTGTCAACAAAGAAAAACTGAAATTGAGTGTATGTATTTATATGTTTGTTGTGAATTTTTCTTTTGGTCTCTCAGATAGAGTCAGCAGATGCGTGCTTGATCCTTGCCAATAAGTACTGCGCTGACCCGGATGCAGAAGATGCCTCCAATATCATGAGGTAACTTGGAATCAGCTGCTTGGGAAAGTCCTGGATTGGTTCCCCACTAGCTTACATGAAACTTCTTTGGGGTTTGCAGAGGACTGCTTCTATGGACTATCTTTTCTTCATATTTTGGCCAACAATGGGTCCCGTATGGAGGTGAAGCTGAAGAAAGTGTTGATAATACAGGGTTCCACCAACAGAGTCCCTCTAACAACAGGATCCCACCAACAACAAGGTCCCACCAACAAAAGGATCTCACAAAAAAAGGTCCCACTAAAAGAGTCTCACCAACAGAGTTCCACCAAAAGGATCCTACCCACAGAGTTCCACCAACAGGGTTCCACCAACAGAATTCCACCAACAAGGTCACACTAACAGAATTCTACCAACAGGGTCCCACCAATGGGAAGGTCAGAGTTAGCAGATGCTATGTCCGCTACTCAGAGGTGTTCTTAGGTTTCAGATTTCTGGAGAAAGAACTAGAAAAGGAAAGATAGGTATAGATCTGAATTAAACTGTGCTATTCTCGAGGCTGGGGAGATGGCTCAGTTGGTAAAATATCTCCCATGCAAGTGTAAGGATGTAAATTTGAATCCCAGAACCAGTTTTAGAAAATTAAGCATAGTGGCTCTCTTGAATCCCAGGTATCAGAGACATGCATATCCCCGGGACTCACCAGCCAACTTGCTTAGACTAATCCAGTGAATCGATGAGAAACCTGTCTCAAAAAGTCAAGGTGGTCCAGACCTGAAGAATAACACTCAATGCTGAATTCTGCCTTCACGTGAATTTATACCCTCCCCCAGGTTCATACCTATAAAATTTTTAAATTTCAATTTAAAAAAAATTATGTAATCTAAAAGGAATTGGACCCAAGATGTCTTTATTGTAGCGTAGGGAGTGAGAGGTGTCTTAAAATAGTCCCAGGAAGTATTTTTCAGCATGTTCAACATGTTTCGACATCTTTGCATTTGAGACAATTAGCAGGTGGTCTTGCTGGAAATGAGTGGATGGAGGCCAGAAATGCTGCCAAGTTTCCCACAATGCATAGCACAATCCCTATCTAGAAAACCATCTGACTTTAAATGCCAATAGCTGAGTGTAAGAAACCCCTTGTTAGTACGTCCCCAGCCCGTCTACATCAGGTAATTATTGCTCTGAAAGTTACTGGTGAACTAGCTTGTCTCAGTTTCCCCAGATGAGTGCTCTTCAATAGTTTTAACGTTAGTATGTATCTCTGAGATACCGAATTACATAGATTATTTCTTAATCCTAATGGATTGAAGTCCCCACTTTTCATGTTTGTTTTTGAACAGATTGTGGTCTAGGAAGAAAACAAGTCTAGAACACTAATAGTTAATGTCTTTTTCTGTACATGGGCTAGGCTTCTCGAAGGCTAATTTTAACCCTGACTCTTAAGACCTTAACTTACTCTCATTTCGGAAAAAGAGTTTGTTTTCTTTAGCAATTGTTCTTCCTACAGACTTCTCATCACATCTTGCATCTAGAAAATGACTGAAAAATCCAAACTTTTTGCTCTCTTTAGTTAAAATCCTTTTAGATTTGGCTTTTCTCTGGTATAATTTGCATACTCACTTGAAGTGGGGGAAGATAATAAAGGGAATCTTCTAGAGAGAGCCTAGGCTAAGGGAAGTACTTCATTTCCATCCTATTCCCAATAACTCTTGCTTAATAGTGAACAGCCATGATTTGGACCAGGCATAGCCCAAATGCTAATCACAGCTTGCTTCTCTGGGATTCAAAACTTAACCCCAAAGTGAGAGTTTGGAAGTTGCCTTTGGCTCTTTACAATACTTGCAAATACTTTATCTTGGTTTTAATTAGTGTTTGCCAGTTACATATGTTTTCCCACCAGTGAGGCAGAGGAGTTCCCTTGGTGCATTTAGATTGATCCAGTCTTCCTGTCAGTATCTGGACTTTATGTCGGAAAGAAACCATCTGGCGTAATCTTCTGTCCTCCCAGTTACTGTTCTTTGGCAATAGGCTCAGCTTTGTGTTTTAAGGAAATTTGTGCATAGTCTAGTAAGACTTGGTTTGCCAGGTTGCAAAGAGAATGCAATGGGGACCATCTTCATACCTGGGCCATCTCCCACTACCAGACCTCATTGGAAAGTGACCACACCTGTGGTCAACTTAGGTTTAGAATGTGTCCCTTATCATTTTTGGTACAAAGTAGCATTTCTACCCTTTTACACATTTTTTCCTCTGTCAGTTTGAAGTGACAAAAATGTAGCCCTTCAAGCATCAAGGCTCCATCTTTTCCCTTAGTGCAAACAAAGCCACCAGGAGCAAGAAGCTAATGTTTTTGACCTCACAGAGAAGTTCCTGACATGTATAACTCTTATTTCTCCTCAGAGGTGAAAAATAGAAATGTGTGATAATTTTAAGATAGGCATTTCTCATAATTGGAATATCTTACTCTAACTCTGAGGATGAAGGGTTAGTGTGCCATACATAGGTATCCGGGAATGGTGGGATGCCAAGGTATAGACCTTACTAGACAGAGTGACGTTAGGAATGTAAGTAAGCTGTTCACTAAGGAAGATGAAGGGGAAAGACCCAAAAGGGAGTTGGGAAACTCAGGGTTAAACGTGGTTTCAGCTTTTCTTTTATTTGTATACTCCTCCTTAGATTAATGAGACCAATCTGCTGCTTTTGAAATTAAAATGTCAAAGAGCCATTTGAAATGAGCTAATGCAGAAAGCTGTCTAGCTTCGTGGACTGCACTAAGAGCTTGACAGAGGCTCAGAAGCCCTGCACAAGCAGAGCCGATATGATGCTCTCTCAAAACTGAGAGGAAGTCCTCCCAGAGCAAAGCTCAGGGGGAATGTGTGCAGAGAGGGACTTTCTGGACCATCTCCCCAATTGTCTGGCTTCAGTGTCTTCAGATGAAGCTGCACTCTGGTTACCTTCCCTCTCCAGTTGTGCAGAAAAAGTGGTAAAGAGAAGAGCAGAGCTTGATGGGAAGTTTGTGGGGGCGGCTGTGATAATTGCAATTGCACTTGCATTCCTGATGAGGCTTAGGAGGTGGGCCCTTTTTCTGGAATTCCATTCTCTAGCCTTCCTTGTCACAGAAGGAAATGTACAATGTCACCCCTGACAGGGTTGGTAATGACAAAAACCATAACTTACACGTGGAGAGGGCCTTTAATGATTTCAAAGCATTTTAACATCTGGTCTCCCATTTGCTCCTCATACCAAGCCTGTGAAGTAAACAAAGCAGGTACCGTTGCCCCCAATGTCCAGATGAGAAGACAGGAACAGAGAGACCAGGGATTTCCGGAGGGTCACCCAGTTCATTAGCACAATAGCTGTGCTGGAAGCCAGGTGTTTCCATTCATGGGCTCCTTATTCTTCCCTTTGGCAATGTGATTGACAGGAGAAGGGATGCAAGGGAAGGTTGGTTGGTGGGGTCACCAGGCTCTGTAAAAGAACGAGGGCAATCAGAGGGGATTTTCCAACAGATCACCATGTATTTAGGATGCTAGTGTCTAACTTGAACCAATAATCAAGTCATCATTATGCTGGGGAAGGGCAGAGTCCTTGATCATATCCCAAGAGTTCTGCTTACAAAATCACATTTATGAGAATGTCCAAAGGGTATGTGATAATCAGAGCCATTTGTCAGGTGATCTGTTTGAGTTGTCATCATTGTCTTAAGTTGTTAACTGGACACAGAACAGAAATTTTTAGGCTGGGAAATGGGGGGCTGCAGACCTCCAGAGGCTTGAGGTCTAGGCTTGCATTATTACCTCTTTATAAGCACCAAAAGCTCCCACCTCCAGTCCATTTGGGTTCATACTCCATCTCCTAGGTGTCACAGGAGTCCTTCACATTTGTTTTTAAAGCAGAGTCTCATGTAGCCCAGGCTGGCTTAGAACTTGCTCTGGCCTCAGAGTCGAGATCACCAGCCTCCATCTATCAAGTGCTTCGGCTACAGTGTGCTTTACTGCATCTCTTATCTCGGACGTTTGCAATACCCAGTATATATACAGTGGGCACCTTGTCATTTCTTTTTCATGCTACTAATGGGTATAGTGAGGAGAACACATTCTTTCTTTGAACATAGCCTTGTGGATGGCCCTGGTTGCTGACTTGACCAAGGTTACCTAATCAAATGAATCCTCCATCCCACTCTGTGAGTTAACAGAGCCCGCTACAGTTCTGCATCTCTCTTTTTTCAGAGTGATCTCCATCAAGAACTACCACCCGAAAATCAGGATCATAACTCAGATGCTGCAGTATCATAATAAGGTAGGTGGTGAGACTTCCAGGCCTGAGGCCATCCTCAGAGCTAGGGTCCCAGTACCATTTCTCTCTTCATATAGCCTCACATATACATCTGTTTGTGTAAGCACATGTGGACACATGTCCTGCGGCCTGGCAAAGACATGCAATAGTTAACATATTCCTTCTCCCTTGGACATTCTTCACAGTAATCAACTTATTTTTTGTGGGGTATCATTATGAAGAAGTGATTTTGTTGCCTTCTTGTGCTAATTCATTCATTCAGGAAGAAGCTATTGAACCCTTTAGTCAGAAATATTGATATGATCTTAGATCCTGTCCATACCTAAGTTCCAACCACTTGTATTTCTATGTCTTGCAGTCATTCAGTCAATATCTATTGAATACCTACTGTGTAATTAACACTCTTCCTGCTACTCAGGGGGAAGAATAATGGTAAAGATAAAATCTGACTTTGTGTCCTTAGAGACTGATCTAGTAAGGTATAGAGAGCATGCCAGATAAGCGATAGGATTTCTGTGTGACCAAGTCCACTTGAAGGGACATAGGATGATATGAGTAAAGAAAGCAGAACATGACATCATCTTCAAATTTAGAATGGGAAACAGCCCAGTTACACTGGGAAAGTAGTATATTCTGAAGTTTATACTTAATGTTCCCAGTGTTCCAGCTTCCAGTGGGGCCTGGATAGAAAGGCACATGCTAGAGAGTTAGTGTTGCCATTGGATTTGGCTCTCATTGAAACAGAGCTGAAGATCTCTCATGCAAAGGCAGAACTCCTTCACTTGGGTTTTGGCTGAGCTTAGACAGCTTTGGAGGAGGGAAGGTGGCATCTTGTCCTACTTGATATTGTACCAGTTGTCTCCTTAATGGAGCTTAGAAACTGGAGACTTCTCAGTACCTGGGGCCAGGTGTCCTATCTGGACAGAAATAACTCCCTGCAGAGTTATGTGTGACAGCAAGCCCCATCTTATAGGCCATATTCTCTACAAAACAAGCCATCAAGTGTCCTAGAAAAAAACCCCATTCTGCCAAATGCCACCAGCACCATGCCATTATTTCTTAATTGCTGGCAAGTTTTAACCCATTTTACTGTGTGGAAGCCCATCAGAGGCCATTGCTGAGTGGGTCCTGCTTGAAACTGCTACCCAATGCTGACCGTTGCCCAGCCCTCGGCAGGTGGCTCTGTTAGAAATTCTGTTACTCTCCAGCCAGTGAGTTTGTTGGTGGGTACCAAAGGTGACTCCCTTGTTTGTCTGTGAAAACTCAAGGTTGAGATAAGGGGGCTATTGGTAACCTACAGGCATCAACTAGAGATGTTCTTGATGGCAGCCTCTGTAGGTGGAGGTGAATTTTATTAGCAAAGCTGTGACTGGTGACAGCTCCCACTGCAAAGAACACTCCTTCTTTCATTTGTGATTTGAAATTTCATTTAGTGTGGGAGTGATTTAAGCGATTGTTTAGATTGTTGGCTGGATTTAGACTGAATAGGAAAATTAATGTTGTATGCTTAGAAAGAGATGTCAGTTCCTTCTCTTCTCTTTCCAACGGGTGCTGATGTAGCATCTTCAAGAAATTAAAGAGCATTTCAGCTGTGTAGTTCTTGTCAAATTCAAAGCATCTTGATTGGCCTCCAAGACAGATGGGATCTGGTCAGTATTCACATGAGTACAGCCACCTGAATGTCTTGGACAGACTCTACAATACAATCATTCGGATACTGTGATGAAGACATCAACAGACCCATGATTATTTGCTTAAAACTCATCTTGTTTAGAAACATCCCACTCACTCTGCTTGGGTTTCTGGGTCAGGCAAATCATTTTCAGAACAGTTACATTAGTGAGGATCCAGTGAGAGAGTAACCTTGACAAAAGACGTTTCCTCTGTTATTTCACGTATTCCCTTTAGACTAGGCCCTCTTGCCTTTATCTTTTAGGTCAGTCTTAGCAGATTTTTGAATAGACAGCTCTTTCTTCCACTTCATAACCTCGAAGTTGCTGAAGATGTCCTTTCTTTTTCACATATTCTTCTTCTCTTCCCACATTTTCTTCTTCTTGTGGCTTTTTCTCTGCACTCACCTGAGGTGTACACAGAACCCCACCCACTTCTACAGGCACTTAGGAAAGACCAGGTGTTTGTGTGAAAACTGTGCCACTGAGAACATGTTTTGGGGGTGGAAGGGGGATAATGGCTTCTACAATTGGACACAAAGCTTGAAATAAAAACAATTTCAAAACCCCATGATGTAACGAGGGTGATATTCTAGCGCCTAAAGGGATGCAGGGAAACTGCTGGCCTTGAGTTTGTCATCATAATAATTATAGACGTTTGTGTCCTGTTTTGTGGATTTAAAAGAGCTTTGACATCCATTATCTCACTTAGTCCTCATTGGGCCATCTGTGCATTTTAGCATCCCAGTGTAACTTCAGACCAGCAGGAGTCAAAGTCCTGGGCAGATCAACTCCAGCAGCCAGCAAACCAGGACAGGAGAGCCAACTGTCACCTTCTATTTAAATGGGATAGCAGCCTGCAGAACCAAACTGTGGTTCCTGAGGGGAGGATGGTGCTCTCCAAAATGGGTCTCTTTACAGTGGCTAAGTTTCACAGAGAGAACTTTTAAAATCTGGCCATCTCTGAATCAAGAATTGTGTTGCCTGACATGCAGGTAAATGCTTTAAAGCTCTTCAAACAGGATGATGCATGACATGCTGGACAAAAGCATCATTCCTAATAACTCACCTGTACTGGCTTTTTTTTTTATTTCTGGAACTTTTGCCTCTGATCTGGAAACTAAGGACCAACCGGAACAGATGCCAGTTCTCTGAGCATCCTCATTGTGTCTGCTGGCCTGTGGGACACAGTTGTGTTCATCATTGCCCTCATAACTTTCCTGTATCTATGATAAGAGACTCTGACCAAAGCACCTACATGAAGAGGGTTTTGTCTCAGCTCATGGCCCAAGGCTCCCTCTATCATGGAGAGAAGGTCAAGCTCCCAGGAGTCTGAAGTAGCTGATTATGTCACACACACAATCAGGAAGTAGAGAGATGGATACACTTACTCAGCTCCCTTTCCCCACTTACAAAGTCCAGGATTCCAACCAGAAAATGGTGCCACCCACAGAGGGTGGGTCTTCCAATCTTAATTAACAGAATGAAGATAATCCCTTACAAGCATGCCCTGAGGCCTGTCTCCTAGATGAGTCTAGATTCTGTCAAGTTGACAGCACAAATCATCACAGGCAGATTTCTGTTATTCTAACAATGAGGCTTTGGGCTATGATAAGTTGGCCTTGTTCTCAGGCTTGTGATAAGGCAGTGCATCAATCTGGAAATGACTAGTGGAAAGCAATGGATGAATTTATAGCCCTCAAATCAAACAAGTAGGACTGACTGGTATCCTGCTAGCCTCTTGGAAGGC
The DNA here is from genome assembly GCA_004025045.1 of Sigmodon hispidus. Taxonomy (NCBI): domain Eukaryota; kingdom Metazoa; phylum Chordata; class Mammalia; order Rodentia; family Cricetidae; genus Sigmodon; species Sigmodon hispidus. The sequence goes on along the minus strand of PVIH01003144.1, from coordinate 8,622 downwards.
AATGATCTCAATGACCCAAAGACCATCTATTAAACTTTGCCTTCCCAAAGCACCACCCTGGGGGTGAAACTGTTGCTATCCAGATTCCTGTGTGGAAATGCTGGCATTTATTTCACTAGACCCAACTTCCCTCAAATGAAAGATGATGAAGTTTCCAAAAACAAAGAATTTGAGTTCCTTGGTCAATATCCTCTCTTGACTTCATGCATATAGCCTTTGCTTTTGGCCATTGCCATTTCAGCCCCACTTCTTGCCCCATGACTAGAGAAAATACAGTGGCCAAGAAAGAAGGCAGTGGAAGCTGAAAATGAAGATACTGTCTACATGGGACATGAGAAATCCAAGGTTTACATGCCAGGGCTGCATATTCTGGATGGCATGGAGATAGGTCAGACTTTCTATAAAATTTCAGTTGCTTAAAGATGACATGGAGGTTATGTGGTGTCTCTGTAGTAATTAGACCACCCAAATCTCTTTTCACACACAAATTTATTACTTGGTTGTAATTTGTCATTCTTCTCATATGAGTATTTCTCCACATGGATGAATGTCTTTTATGCCATGCCAAGGAAGTTAAGGAGGAGCTGTTGTCTTAAGCCAAGGAAAAATGGGGAGAGAAAAGAGAAAGAAGGTGGGGCCATTTGTTGGCATTGAGTGTGATGTGCTGAAGGCCCTGTGGTACTCAGCTCTACATGAATCACACTCCTCTATGGCCCATACACAAGACTGTTTTAACTATACTCTGGTTAGGGAGCAAGAATTCATCTCTTCCAGCAGTAAGCACTGGTGGCTTGGAACTGGAGACTGTCACAGAGATAGAATTTGCAAACAGGCGTTTTGTAAAAATAGGGTTTCTCCAAGCAGAGCAAGCAGACCTGGGTTCTGTTCTTTGTTTCTACAATGGAATCCTCCATCTTTCTATGGCAACTGGCCTCTGTTCTGAAAGGAAAAGGAAGGCCCTATGGCTGCTCCCCATTTGCTGGTGGGTGGGGAGAAATAATCATTTAAATCATTTAATCATTTAATCATTCTCAGAGCTATAGAGTCTTGGCCTAGACAGAGACTTAGAAGGACTCTGGGTCAACTTGCTGTACAAAGAATGATTTACTCTATCATGTTGGAAAGATGCTAAGTGTTAGGGATAAAGACCTTATGCATTTTTTGTTTTGCTTTCTAAAGTAGCCATCTCCATTTTAGACATATTTCATCCTTAAAGTTTCTTTGTTAACCAAACCAAAACCTTCTGTTTTCCTTTATTATACGGCAGTCTTATTCTGGCTTCAAGAACAGCGTAGGGCAAAGCTAATCTTGACATAGCAGTACCCTAGGCACTCATATATGATGACTATCCTGTCTCCCTGAGGATGGTATGCCCTGAATCTTGGACATTTCTGGCTCTTTTTATTGTTTTTCAAAAGATCTTTTGCAGAACACTCACCTTCTCTAGCCTTCATCATTTTTCTCTGGCTATTATTCATTTGATCATTTTCCCTCTTTAATTTTGCCTGTTAGAACTGGATCAAATCCTTTGGAATGGATGTAGCTTGTTCACAGAAAAGAAAAGGTTTATTCTCCCCCCACCCCGAAACTGTAACAAGCACACTTTGGCTTTCTATATCATAATCGAGGTTTTAGTTACACACACATTTAAATGCTATGTCCTACTCTCTCTGCCTCTCCCTCTTCCTCTCTCTCTCTTATCTGTCTTCTTGTTTAAATTTATAGAATTGATGTTTTTTAACACAAGCTGTCCCTGATATTCAGATCCTGTAACTGTCATTCTGTTGTTATTGTTATTTATAAATCATCAAACACTAGAGAACTTCCTGAATTTCAACCTTTTCACTCACTCTGTCATGCATGGCTTTCTGCAGCATGCTACTAGCAAATAATGGTTCTGGGTCTGCAAGTTATGGCCTGACATAATTGTGGCATGGAACAATTCATCTGTGAGAGACTGAAGGATCTATGATGGTTTAGGTGAATGGTTCCTGCCCAGTGCCTCTAGAGAAGCAACATTACCTTCCACATGTAAAGTTGCAGGGTATCCACTTCCAACACAGATCATCTACTCAGGCAGAAACTTAGCAGGGTGGGCCCAAGAACCTGTGGTTTTGTACACATTGCAGGGAACAAGGGTACCCACTCAGGTTTGGCGTGTCACTGATTTAGAGTATTGAGAAGGCAGGAAAAATAATCAAGAGCACACAGACACACTAACATCTGGCAATCTGATACTACTTGAGAACCATTTTAAAAACAACCTAACTAGACTTCTTACTAACGGGGGCTGGTGTGTCTCGTGAGAGAAAAATCCTCTCTGAGTTGAATCTGGCTTAACAGGGAATTTAAGAGGAGGATGTGGGCCTGGTGAGTGGAGAAACAATGTTGCCAAGAGGCCACAGTCTGATGAACAAAAGTGGAGAACCTAGCAACAGGCCTCAGACCCAGGCAGAGCGAAGAAAGGATGCGTTTGGATGACCCAGTGTCCTTGGACAATGTAGCAGTTCCCAGAAGAGGTTTTAGACACTCAGACAAGGAGCAGAACAGGGTCTCATACCTCTTGTTATTCCCACAGGCCCATCTGCTCAACATCCCCAGCTGGAATTGGAAAGAGGGCGATGACGCAATATGCCTCGCAGAGCTCAAGTTGGGTTTCATAGCCCAGAGCTGTCTGGCTCAAGGCCTCTCCACAATGCTTGCCAACCTCTTCTCTATGAGGTCATTCATAAAGGTAATGTCTTGTCTTATTAGAGCACATTAGCCTAGGATTCCATTTGTCGTGGGTTGAGTGGAGCACAGCTTAAACTCAAAACAGATCGACAGGCTTTAACTTCTCTGGTTGAAGAGAAATTCCTTGTTACAGATTTGGGAACGAGGCCAGCTCCTTTCAAAATTATGTTTTTATTTTTATTTGGCACATCCGTGGCCATTAAATGATTGTTCAAAGCACAATCCTCTCTTTTTTTAGATAAACCACATGTTTATCTATCAACAAAGCCTCCGCTGTTAAAACAAAAATATGATTTATATACATTCCATATGGCACCAGAGTGCCTAAAGAAAAGAATTATCATTTTCCTCTTTTATATCAAGTGGCTGGTGGACCTCTCACTGTGTGGATAAATGCAGACCATGTGTTTGCACTGAAGCCCAAACCCCAACAACATAATTCATTTATTTACTTCTGCACAATCAAGGAGGCCAGCAAGGCTGACATGCCATGGCTATTTGAATGGAGAAAGAAAAGATGAACCAAGTCTTCACCCCAAGAGACATGCAGTCTGGATGTGTTCATCTCCCTGTCAGAGCCCACTGGGCAGCCGTTCCTAGTCTCCAGATGGCTGCTGGACCAACTCAGGGAGAGAGAATGAACACACTCTGTTCTCCAGGGCCCAGGGCCTGGAGTGCCCCAAGTTTAGGTACCCAACTAAGCAAGCTTCTGGAGTGTGGACATTGGCAGTCAAGGTAGCACGCCATCTTTAAAGTGTGGTACTTAGATCTGGGATATGTCAGGCCTCTACCTTTCATACATGTGTCTTCAGCACTGTGTAGCTAGTAGGTAGTTCTCATATTATGACACAAAGAATAACTTGACTTTGACCCACTTCCATAATTTTAGGAGTGCTCATGGTAAATAACATATTCATTTAAAATATTTTCTCTTGTGTTTATTATGTATCCACAGAACTTAAAGTTCAAACCCACTTACAAATAAAGTCACTGTGTGCCTCTAGATGTCTTCTTTCATCCAGGCTGCTTTTGTGCTGCATAGATGAAACTGAGTGCAGGAAAAATGAAAGTAGCTAAGATGTCTGTGGGGCTGTGTTTAAGGATGGGGTACCAAAGCCAGATGTGGCCATGTGTCTCCCAGGACTTGTCTGTTCAATCCAAGGAGTCCAGACCTAGGTTAACAAACTGTCACCAAGAGAACTGCCCTGGCTCTTTCAATAGAGCTCTGGTGATTTTCTTCCAGCAGAGGCTTGCTCTCAGGACCCAGCACATGGTCTGAGGAACTGGGTTCCGCTTCCTTGTGTTGATGTGACATGGGCCTTGGCAGAGCCCCACCACAGATGGGGCCACTTGACATGCGTATGTTTTGATTTTGTGGTGCCTGCATGGTAACTAGATCTGCCTGTCAAGAAAATTAATAAAGTGCATGTGACACTGAGTCTTCAGTGTTATTACCAACAGAGAGAACTTCTGCCTGACTTTCCCCGGGACCCTGACGGGCCTCACCTCTAAAGCCAAAGACATCCCTTCCAGCTCTACTAATCCTATTGCCAAGTTCCTATTTAGGAAGAGCCTGTGGGAAAGGCTGGACCAGGCCCTGGTATAACTAAAAACACATTTCCCTCCCAGGGTTATATTACTCCATTATTCCTGTTCAGGGCCAGCTCTTCCATGTTTGGAGGCAGCTCTCTGGATATGACCTTTTGACATAGATGTGGTCTTTGTGTTAGATTTTGCTAAGGGTATAGCCTACAAATAAAATGACTTCCTTTACTACATTATAAAATTTAGAGTAAGGACAGGCTTACTTAATGCACTCCCCCTTCTATATTGTAATCTATATGTGCTTATCCCTTAATGCTAGAGCCATTGTCTCAGAGATCCCAAAGATCCCAGTGGAGGACCCAACCCATCACCCCTTAAAGTCCGATCTCCATTTGGATATGCTACTTCTGCATAGACCCAAATAGTTTGGAATTGACTGGTATTTTAACCTATCTTTTAGAAGCAATGAATTTTTTAACTTGGGTAATCACTGTAGAAATTTTTGTCTATTTCCCTCATGGACTCAGAGAAAACCATAGTGTTATTTTATCCTCACTTGTTTTCTATATTATTGCAAAGCATTTGCTTGTTTTGTTTGGGGATGAGTGCAGGTGGAGAAGGGAACCTGGAAATGGATTCTTGTTTACAGAGATCACTTCCTTCCCCAACACCCCCATATCCTATGGCAGAGAATTCATCAGCACTTCCACCTGGAGGAGGCTTTGGCAATATCTTATCCTTTGGGAACACTTAGTGTTTCTAGGAAGCTGAAGGGAGATGGATGTTAGCTCATCTTCTCCCTTGCCCTAGGCAAATTGTATCTGTTTCCTAGTTCTGCAGAATATATTATACTCTGCTTCTGCTCAAAGAAGAAACGTAAGCAAGATTTCAATAACATTGAAGGGTCACAGGCAGAAACATAGTGGCTGTCATTGGGACTTTTTATTATGTTTGGGCTTAAAGTCCAAGACCCAAGCTGAAGAGAGTAAGGTTTAACAGAAGAAAGAGGTGCCACTAGATTGTAGAAGTTGCAAAAGGGACCTAGACTGGAGATGAGAAGAAATATACGGGAATAATAACTTATTTCTCTACCAGCCACTTTCAGAGATCCCAAAGATCCCAATGAAGCCCCAAACGATCACCCTTTAAATCCCAGTCTCCATTTGGATATGTTACTTCTGCATAGACCCAAATATTTTGGAATTGCTTGGTATTTTAACCTGCTGTTTTAGAAGCAATGAATTCTTTAACTTTGGTAATCACTGTAGAAAGTTTTGTCTTTTTGTCTGTTTCCTTCATGGTTATTCATCATAATTTATTTTATTCATGCATCAATGCATTCCCCTATTGTTCAGATGTGCTGGTATTATAAATCCACACTAACGGTATATCCCATTCCTTCTAGAAAGAGGCCCAGGTTAGTATCCAGAGCTCCTATGGCTCCTCGGCTGTTTGCAGAGCAGGATAATCATTTTTTTTTTTTCAGGAAAGATTCATTTCACTCTGACGTCCCTTAATCAGAGCCAGCAGATGTTGTGGTGCCTGTGACTTATCTCCTGGCTTGGGACATCCTGTTTACACCCCACCCTCTGATTTCCTTCCACTGGCCTCTCAGATTTCAGGGAGAGTCTCCTTAATGGCTTCTGGAAAGACCAAGACAATGGGTTTGTTTAGCCTTGTCTACTGTCGCCTCAGCCCTAAATAGGTGGCCACACTTTAAAAGCATTGATTTTGGAATTTTGTTTTTGTTTTCTAGTCTATGTAGTTTCAACTTTCTGTTCAGCCTATAGAGTTTCAAGTTGGGCTTTGACCCTCCATTTTTATAAGTTGAGCTATTATTCTTACTAGAAGAAAGTATTCTTGGACATGATGAATTATGCATTTGTGTACATGCTGGTTTCTTTATAAAACTGTTTGCCTCTTAAAATTGCTTCTCATTAAACACTGAAACTTCCAATTAAGGGCATTAAAAACAGGTCTCACAATTACTAGTTATTTTAACTCTGCTGATTTGTCATTTTACACACACACACACAGTGTATCCTGCAGCATGGCATGTAATCTACAATTTCTTTGTAAAGGAAATTAGTTATGAGAGTGGAGAACATATGTAATGTTAGTGTGGTAGTTTAAAAGACATGTCCTCCATGAGCTCATAGTTGACCAGTTGGTCCCCGGTTGGTATTGGGGTAAGCTGTTCGGGAAGATATAGGAGCTGTAGGTTTGCTGGAGGAAGTATATCACTGGGGGCGGGCTTGAGAGCTCCAAGCCTCATGTATTTCTGATTCATTCTCTCTCTTAAAGACATGCTTTCTCAGTTGCCAGCTCTAGCTGTCATGCTTGCCTATTATCATGCCTCTCTATCATCATGAACTTTCCACTGTAAACCGAACAAATGTTCCGTTTTATAAGTATGCTTTTTTATCATGATATTTTGTTATAGCAACAAACAAGTAATGCAGTAGAGTTTTGTATTATTTTTGCTTTTTTTCTTGTTTTATATAATCTAGAAATTCTGAGTGACTTGTACTTGCCATTGAGCACAGCAAAACTTTCTCTGGTACTCTTTCTATACCTAAATGGGAAAGCACTGGAAGAGTCTAGTTCATGCTCTTCAGACTGTTGACTGGATGAGGTGGTCTTGACTAGACACATATACCATTTGTACACTTACTATACAGTGAGGTCAACTTTCATCAAGGCATAGTCCTGGTACTGAATGTAGTCAAGGAAATTGGTTTTTGTTTGGTTTTGAGACAGGATTTTACTATGTTACACAGGCCTTAAGCTGTTGGGCTGAATCAGTCTTCCAGTTTCATCTAGGTATGTGCCACCATGCTCTACTACATTGAATCATTTTAATATCTTTACCTTGGATTATCTTTGTACACAGGTGGATATTTTGAAGTTCATATATAAAAATAATATGGTTTAGGAGCTGGAAATATAAAGACCTTTGAAGAATTGCCCAAATGTTTGGAATTCTAAGGACTTTTCAGACTTTGAACTAAATATATTATTTTACTTTCCTCTCCTAATGCCCCACACAAACTTGGTACTGCCATTAGCCACTTCACTTTATGGGGACAGACACTGTACAATAAAAGAGGTATGGGTACCTGCATGAGGGCAGGTAGCTTAGAATTGATGAACCCAAGGACCTGGCCCTAGGTTTGTCCTTGAGGATACCAAATGGAAATAAAGGATGAGACGATTCCTTAACAAGTGTAATAACCGTAGTTCAAGACTTAGTTTCTGGGCTTTATTTAATGGAAAATATTGATCAAATAGAGATTCCAGAGGCACATATATCCCAATACACACAGTCCAGCAATGAGCCTATGGCTCGGAAACACTTGTAAGATCCAGAAAGCTTCTGTCCTACTGGGGAGTGGATGGGCACATATTCACTTAGCCCTATCAATGAATCTTGTTCAACTTTCTCTCTAGCTGGTTTTGTAAGGGCCAGAGCCAATGCATTGAATTGATTCACTTAGCTTAGACTGTGACAAGATCAATAATGGCCTGGGCTCTTAGGGAGGTTCTCCTGGAAAGATGTAAGTGACCTAGGGCTCTCTGGCAAAAGAGAACCAATGTGTATGTGATGTGTGAATGTGTATGTCTAGGACAGCATGCCAGAAGCGTATCTTAACATTTTGTGGGAATGTGGGGATTGTCAGGGTCTTTATTTTGGCCAGGATTTCATGGAATAAGGCTGGAATCAAGGAAACAATGCTAAGAAAGAGTTTGTCTGGAGACACAAACCTACCTTGTAGAAGATTGAGACTTAGAAATGTGTTGACTCCATCCCCTGTGGGTGATGCCACTCAAAGTACAAATGACTTTGAGAAAATGGGATGTCTTCACAGATTTTCACCTGTGGAATGCAGTTCTCAATATAGCTACTCTTACTTCTTTAGGAATATAAAATATCTTAATATCTTTTAGATATACAGATAATTCAAAGATTTTTGCCTCCAATCACAATCCATCAGTATCAATACAGCAAGCTGTCTGATGCACGAATTCTGGTTGTAATGAAAGAAACTCAGAGCCAGATATCGGGGAAAGGCTGAAATATCAAAGAAAGAAACATCACAGTAAAAATCTCACCCAGCTATCTTCCGGCTTTCTCAGCCTAGCTCCTAGTCACTTCTAATTGCCTGCCTTAAATATCTTCTTCGCCCAGCTGTATCCCATCCAGGTTAAGATTAAAGGCATGAGCTATTCTATTTGCTGGTGAGCCTTGAACTCACAGAAACACAGAAAGATCTCTGTCTCTGGAATTATGGGATGAACGGCATAGGTTACCACTCTACCACCACCACCACCACCACCACCACC
>PVIH01003143.1:10644-168247 GCA_004025045.1 Sigmodon hispidus | reverse complement strand
ATCTCGATGGCAAGCTAGGACACAGCATGGAAGCTCTGCCCATATCTTCATGCATTTATTTCTTAATCTACATCCATTTTCCTGTCCTCCATAATAAAGTGGTGAGTTTAAATGTCCCTCTAAATTCTGTAGGCTGCTGGTGCTAACCAATTCTATCCAAGCAGAGGATTGTGGGAACCACCATCTACAGCTGACTCATCCAAAGCACAAGTCAAACAAGCTACGACTTGTAACTGCATCCCAAGTGTGTGGGTGAAGTGAGGCTTCAGCCTGTGTCCTGAGGTCCTGTCTCCAGGCTGACCTTCTCATGACTGAATGAGAGGGCCACATAGCTGATTCTGCTACTGTAGGATTATATGCATGCTTGTCGCAAGAATTCCTTATGTTTTAGGGTCACAGACTCTTCCAACCTTGCCTGGACAATCCCCAAAGCCTTGAACAAGCATTCAGGTGTCTGGTCTTGTCCTCCTTCAATCCATCCTTCCCATGGTCACCAGACACGTTTCAGAATGTTCATGTCCTTCCCCTCTTAAAATCACTTAAAGGCTCCTGCTATGGGCCCAATTGTGCCCGTCCCAATTTGTATACAGATGTCCAACCCACAGTATCTTAGAATGAGTCAGTATTGATGACTGGGTAATTAAGAGGATACTTTTATTTAAGTAAAATAAGTTACTTTATTAAAAAGTAAAAAAAAGTTACTTTTTAAAAAAAAAAGTTAAAAGTTAAACTTAAAAAAAAGTTAAAAAGTTAAAAAAACTTAAAAAAAGTTAAAAAGAGGTCATAAGGGTGATGCTACCTCATTCTATTCTGACTGATGTTTTTATAGGAAAGGAAATGCAGCCATTGGCAAGCCCAGGGGGAAGGCAATATGAAGACACATAAGAAGCACAGCCGTCTACTGCACACACACACACAGGCCTCTGAAGAAACCAAACCTGCCAGCAAATTCTCACACTATGAGAAGAAACATTTTTATTGTTCTTGTACATCACCTAAGTATTCTCTGGAGCTTTGTTATGATAGCCCTGACTAAATTTTTAGTGTCTACATCATTATCTTAGCTTGGCATTTGGGGACTTTCCCGACTGATCCTGCTTCACAAGAGGCATCTGCAGAGTGCCTCCACCTTTCTCCATACTAGAACACTGAAGGTGCCTGCGCTCCTACAGTGCTCTTGTCTGCTTCCACTTGATTTTCTAAGTCTCAGCCTCTACTGCCCTCATCCCAGGCAGCAGAAGCCTCCCCTCCCCCTTTAAGGGGTGAGCTCCTGATTCATCTGTCTAGTCTCAGGTTCCCTCACAAGGCACAGTAACAGATATGTGTCCTTACACTTCTGTCAAGCCAAACTAAGCATGGGCAGAGGGAAGAAGTCAGGGAACCATTCTTCTCTTTCCTCACAGATGAAGAGCCTCTGATCATTGTGTCACCACCTCAAGCTAGCTAGCACCTTGTCTCACCTCAAGTTTAAGGAAGTGCTGGCCCTGTGGAAACCAGGACATTGAGAACATGTTTAGGAGTCGAGGTGTCTCTGCCATGGCCTTCCTCCTGTGGCCTCCAGGCTCCTACTCACTGGCTTCTTTGGATTCCCAGTTCTGTCTCGTAAGTGTGCTGCTGTCATGGGGACTCCTGGTGGAGGCAGGGAGTCGGCCTGTACACAATTAAGACAACAAAGGCTGCTTATTCCTCCATGCAACCAGAGTAGAAAGGCATGGCAGCTTCTTCAGGTTTACATGGGTGCGTGTCAGCAACCAGAGAGCAAAACAAATCCTCACTTCAGAGAAGGGACTCTGAACACCATTCTTGGGTCACAAGACTGTTCTTTGCATCAGCTGCTTTTTTCTTTTTTTTTTTCTGGAGAAAGAAGGACTGGGACTATTCAGTCCTGAGGCAGGATCTTCCTCCCCTGTTGCCAGCCCCCCTCACATCTACTCTGGCTGGGGCGATGGGTGTGAGGTCTTTCTAGACCTATCAGCTACAGCACATGATGCAGCGATTGCTGACAAAGGTCTGCACACAGATGTTCATAGCATGTTATCCTAGCCACAACACGGACATGACACACATGTCCAGTCAGTGGGTGCCGAAGTAAATAGAGTCTGCCACCCAAAGTCAATGAAAGCTCAGCAATAAAGGGTGTGAGCCTTTCAACCTGAGTAAAGTTCAAGAACAGCAAGCTGTGCAAAGAAGGCAGACACAGAAATGTATAGTCCATGTTTCTATTAGTAGAGTCTTAGACAAGATACATCTGTACTGGTTGCCTGGAAATGTGAAAGAGGTAGATTTAGAAGGCCATAAGCAAAGTTGTGAGGTAATGTTAAAATCCTGGAGACTGAACGGTAGTGATTTCACAGATGTATACATTTGTGAACAGGCAGTCTCAGGCCTACATTCAAATGGGGTATTAATTATTTACAATATATCCATATAAAGCAAGCACTGATTGGCTAGAGTGACTTTTCAGGATAAAGCCCAGGAGTCAGAATCATCCCCCAGGCTCTGGCTGTACAGCTCATTCTTCAGTATACCCCTCTTCAGCACTTTGGCACCATGATAATTGCAGTTCTTCCACATATCTTAGCTGCCTTTCATCTGCATCTTTCCAGTGACTGCTTTTGTGTCATCAGAGCCCACCAAGGAAGAGACTTCCCTCTTATTCAGCCCTTAATGCTGGACCAATGGAGGCATCTCTGCTGCCTTCTTTAGGCAGAATGCAGAACCTATTCTTACTTTCTCTATGTCAGGCCATGGATGTTCTTTTTTTCAAATTTTCTTATACATTGACTTCTTTATAATAGTGAAAACTTCTAAAGACAAGTGTGGAAGAAATTTTCTCAATAGAAATAAGCTCAACTATTTGAAGTAAACATTTAGAAAATGAGGATTAAGGAAAAGCCCCTTGCTGACTTTCCCTGTGCCCAGACTGTCCCTGCCATTCTTTACCTCCTGGTCAGAGCAGTGACATCACAGTTTCAGAGAAGAGCTGAGGTCTGGCACAATTATGGTCCAGAACATTCTCCCTTTCTCAAGCATCTTGAACATTATTCTCAAACATTTTTTCTAATTATGAACAGCTTTCCTCCTAATTATTAAATCCATATGTATTCCAAGAGAAATTGAATCCTGGTTTGCTTCATTCACACTCAATCAATCACAGTTTTACTTTCAAGAGGTATTTGATGTTTAAGAAGCTATTAGAACCCCATAATGCCTCTTTCTGAGAAATAGGATATGGGCAAAATTAAGCAAAACCAAATGCTCACAAAATCCTCAGAGATTAAGTAGAATCTTAATGAGGGGAATTATGCTACACTATTCACTGTTCAGGCTCTTCAGACTCCAAGGAAGCCTGTGTGACTGAGGAGGCCTCACATCTTTATTCCACATTTTCTCCCAGGGGAGGGGCTGGTGGAAAGAGAAGAGAATGAGTAGTTTGATGGGACAGAAATCTTTGACATTCTGTTTCCAGCAGTATTTCAGTCTAGATTTTCTGAAGACTTTTTGATATGAAACATCTAAAATTGTTGGCCAAAATGTCATCAACATTGAACACATACTGAACGCTTATGAAAGTAAAAAGTCTCTCTCCTCCTCTCTCTCTCAACTAAAAATCTAAACATAGAAAAGGAGGTAAAACTTGGAGAAAATCAGGAGCTGATCATAAGAGATGGATATTGCAAAATGATTTTTAGCTGCTTTTTTATATGATCTAGTAATATTCATTTTTTAAGAACACTTATGGTATAAAGGAAATTTTAATGGGATGGCAAGAGGGACCAAAGTGTGCAAGGGAAATGTGATAGAGCTTCTTTTGAAACTCACTGGGGCCAAAGAAGAGTCACTTCTGCTTTCCGGGTCTCCTCAGCTGGCCACACACCAATGGAATTCAGTTCCTTGGCATCACAAGTGTTTACCTGGGTAATTCTGATTTCCTGATACATCTCCCCCTTTTGTCTAAATAAGAAAATTTTAAACTAAGTATAAGACTATATATTATAGGGATTATCATAAGGTTGTATCTGGGGAATGGAAAGGCACTATCATAAGTAAGGTCATATTATAACTAACAAACAACAAATATGAGATGTATTTTAATGTTTAGAATATTGCTATGAGGCAATGTATAGGGATTGTTTTAAGGCTGTTTATCTTGAATGATAAAGTTTTAATATTTGAATGTTTTTGTTGAGATATGAAGTAATAGTAACTTTAATTATTTAGTCTTTAACACTATTAAGACTTGAGAGGGAAAATATATTATCTGAAGGCTGGAAGTATGAGAGAGTAACTTTTAAGATTTAGGAGAGGATAACGACTATCTATTTGGACAGTTATTTATAGCTCTTTTGTATAGTAGAAGTATTTATTTTTTTGGCTATTGACCTAGGATATTTGACAAGTCTTTTTAGAAACAGGGTATTTTTGGGTGAGACTGTCTTATCTTGTCTAGGCAGGCTTTGGCAGTTTTTATTTTTTATTTTGTTTGTCTAGATTGGACAGTGTATATGTTGACAGTAGGCAGGGCAAGTATAGTTTTTTGTCTATTAAGCCATTATTTGTTAAAGAAGACAATTTTTTGTGAGATATTTGTGATGTTTAACACTACCTTGGGAAAGGAATAGTGATGTTAGAAGTTGTCGTGTCTTTTATGGATGAATTTTAGATAATAAATTTTTGAATGTCATATTTTTTGGTTGATGAAGTGGTTGAAGACACTTATCTACTTGATATATTTTAGCATGTTTTTGGAAAGTTTGAGTATTTTGACTGTTATGTGGCAAATTTGAGTAGCGGTAATTTGTAAGTTTAGTTAACTGAGAGAATAAAGCTTATATTGTAAGAATCGGCATTTTATAAATGAATGTATAATTTTTGTATAATGACTTTAATATGACAGTCTTATGAATATTAGCTAGGATATACATATAAAGTGACAACAGTATCCTAACTATATATTATTGTATAAAATATTTAAACAGAGCTATATAAAACAACTTGTGTATATATTATAATAAATGTTATGACTAGCATAAATAAATAGAGGTAGAAATTGTATTGTGGAAATGACAATGTATTTAATATGCATTAATGTGTAAAATATTTTAGACAGAAGTAGAAACATGTGCAAAATAGGGCAATTATATATTTAATTTTGTATTAATATATAGATTATCTTATTTAAACATATAGGATAATTTTTTGTATCAATATATAAGTATCTATACTATGGCAATTTATCTTTGGCTTATCTTTTGGCTAATAGTTGTTTGCAGGTGAATATAATAATCTCTTGATGGGTAGTAGAGATGAATCGTAGTGAGCAATGACAGGCCTGCTGCTGGGGCCACCCTTGGCTGAATTACTGGATCTGATATGTGTAGTGATGAATCGTAATGGCCAGTTTGATGGGACTCATTAGATCACCATGCAAGCACACTTCTCATATGACCGTGAGAGAGTTTTTACTTTAGGATAATTGAGGTGAGAAGACTCACCATATGTCAGTGGTAACCTTCCCTGAGCAGGGTTCCTGGACTGGTAAAAAGGAGAAAGCAAGTGAACTCAGTGTTCACTGACCTCCACTTCCTGGCTGTGCATACATATGGCCAGCTGCTCGGTGTTCTGGTGCTATTACTTCCTTCCAAAATGGGCTGTATCCCCTGAACAGCCACCAAAATAAACCTTTCCTTTCTTAAGTAGCTTTGTGTCAGATATTCTGTGAGAGCAACAAGAAAATTAACTAATATGTAAATTAGCCAATCCAAAACAACAGTGTATGCACTCTGGGTGGGGCTGTCTTCTTCCTTCATCATCCCAGGACCCGGTGACCAAGGACCACTCCTGTAGCTTAGAGCTTGCTCAAACTATTCAATAGCCAACAAACTGCCCTTACCTTGTCTCCAGCACAAAGGCCCCTCTAAGGGCTCTGTCCTAATGTTTCCCCTTCCTCTGCTTTCTGTATCCCGGGCACCCTGTGTATCTCAATGGGCTCCTGTTCCCTAGGACTGTTGTCTCCCTGGCTCTCCCCTTTGTCTCTTCTTGAGCTGCACCTGACTTCCCACCACATTAAAAAATCCAAAACAAGCACTAACACACCTTGTTCAGTGTAGTTTTAATCAGCTCACTGAACTTTATTACTAATGAGGGACAACACATTTAACATATCATGAAATACTGAACATATTCCGTATTACAAGTCATATTGAAAAATCAATTTTATGTTCCAATTTGCCCATTTTTCCAGACTTTATGGCCCCTCTCTAATATGCAATTTTAATAATAATAAGATAGATCTGTTGGTACTGGCATGGAAAAACCACAATTTATTAACTGAAGAAAGTATTGACTAAAATGTATCTTATAATGACAGTCTCATAAAAAGAAAAAACACAATGTGTGTGTATTTGTATGTGCATAATAAAATTCTGGTGGAGTTTTATTTCTTGTTTCTGTATATTGTTCCATTTTTATGAGTCTTTTATGAGAGTATAAATTTCTAGTTAGAGATTTCTGAATAAGCAAGACCACACTTGGGGATGAGTGAGGTTGTGTGATCACTGTAACGTGGCCAATGCTTTGACCCAAGCCGGCTCTTTGAGTGCTCAAACTGAGGCAGAAGAGAAAGAGGTACTAGTGTGGATGAAAGGCTAACGATTTTCATGGGGGAAAGAGTTAGGAAAGAAAAAGCATGTGCTCTCTCCCCCAGTAGTAGTAGAGCCAGAGTGAGAGAACATAGGTCTACCTGGAAAGAGTGCAGCATTGCCAGGATATTAGATGATCAGCTGATGATGAAGATGTTTCTCTTGGCCATCACTGTTAGCCTGTTCCACTGGGATCCAGGAGGGTTGCTATCCCATCCTAGGCAACCATTTATGAAGAGAAGGGTTTATTTTACAGTCATTTGATCCTATTTGTAATTTAACAGCTTAGAATTAAAATAATAATAATAATTTTTATCTGCCTAAATTCTCTGTGTAGACTTCTGGGTAAAATCTCTAGGATTTTTAATTTACGTGTCAGCCACAAAGGCAGTCAAAATGAGTGTCATTGTCTAGATAGAGACTTTCTATGATAATATCAGTTGCTGTGTGTATGTGTGTGTGCGTGTGTGTGTGTGTGTGTTATAATCTGTATATTTAAGAACATTTTTGAGACAGTGTCTCACTGTATATTCTGGGCTACCCTAGAGCTCATTATGTAGACCAAGATAGCCTCTAACTCTACCTACCTTTGTGTGCTGGGATTACAAGTGTGTGCCACAACTATATTTTTATTTTTTTTAGTTTCATATACCCTAGATATGACTCAAATTTGCTCCTGCTTCTGCTTTCCAAGAGCTCAGATTGCATTTAGCTGCCATGTCCAGATAGAGTCCAGCTTTTGGGTAGTAAATTGGCTGATTTGAGGCTACAGAGAGAGGAAAGCAATGGGAAAGACAGAAACAGACAAGTGTATAGTCCTGTGAATGGGAAGGGTTAGGGATTTGTCAGGGATACCAAGTCCTGTGTGCCTGCTGCTAATGGACACACTGGATAATAGAGTTAGGGAGGAGAGTTAACATATTCTGAGATTATTAATTATTCCTTGTTTCATATGCTTTGCTAGTGAAAATGTGGGGAGAATGGAATTTAAATATTTTAGCTGTTCTGATAGATATTACTGCTCATAAAATAGTCCATATTCTCTCTTCCTGTTATCACCTTCCCTGGCAGAGGATTGTGGATTCTGGCTTATTGAACTCATAAGTGGACCAATGTGTTAGTCATACTGCTGTGTATCATATTATCCTAAAACGTAAAAGCTAAAGTCTGTGCACATTTAAGATCTGACAGCTTCTGTGTGTAAAGAACTTGAAAGTGGTTCAGTGCAGCCTCACGGAATTCCTACCTGAGACTTCAGTCATCTGAAGGAATCATTATATCAGGACAATCCTCCTCTATGAGGGATCATTTCAGGGCTGATGGCAGATCTCAGCTCACTCAAGGTTTCTTCCCCTTGTGTCTAAGCATTAGGGCTGAGTGTCTTTGTGGCATGTATTGTCTTGTTTTAATTGTCAATGTAACAACCTAGAATCTTGTGTGAAGGAAGTCTCAGTGAGTGACTATGTAAATTAGGGCACATTTGTGAGAGGTTGTCTTGATTATGTTAACTGAGTGGGAAGACTCCTCCTCTGTGAATGGCACCGTTCCCTAGGCAGGGAAGCCTGGATTATAGAAGAGAGGAGAAAGCAAGCTGAGTATGTGTATCCATTAATTCAAGGCTCTCTGCTCTTGACTGTGGATGTGATATAACTAGCTGCTTTCATCCCCTTCTACCTACGGTCCTCACATGTAGGTACTCATGTACTTATGAGACAAACTTTTTTCTCCCCATAAGTTGCTTTTGTCAGGATATTTTATCACAGCAAGAGAAAACAAAACTAAAACACATGATATATGGTTTCTTAGGCCAATAAAATTGATGACACTTTAAAAGCAAGGATGTGATTAGAAATCTTGCTTCTTCTTTCCCACAAGACAGGCATGTTTCAAAGAGAAGGCCTGAATCCTAGAGTAAAGGAAGTGTGGGGCAGAGCTACATGGGCAGGTAGAGAAGAAGAGGTGTAAACCATTTCTACTACAGGCCACTAAAATTTGAATATGGCATGTCATCACAGCATAACCTACTACTCATCATGACTACAATAACCATTTGCCAATGGCCACCAAGCATTTAACACATAGCAGCTCATTCAGTGCCAGCAGCAGTGATGGGTTTCATTATCCCTACAATAGAGTATAGATGGAAAGGCCAGTGTGGGGAGTGGCCATGACAGAAGATGTATAGCTGTCATGGTGGCCTTTTCTTCATAAGCCACTTAATTTCATCATACCTTCAGTTTGTGTAGAAACAGCTTCTTGGAGCTCAAAACAAACAAACCGTAAAAATTGCAGATTAGAGAATCCCAAGGTTGGAAGAGATCTTAAAGATCTCATAGTGTAAATAGCTTTAAAATGTTGAGTTCAGGACTGTAGGCACAGCACAGTGGTGGGGTGCTACACATAGCAAATTCAAGGTCCTCGGGTCAATATCCAGCATGAATGAATGAATAAACAATATGACAGCTATAACCTCAAGTTCAGTGCTGTTGTCAAATATATGTAATAAACACCTTATTACCATTAGGGAACCCATTCCATCTGTATATTGTTCATACTATAGGAAAATTCTATCCCAATTTTCTCTATATCATCAGCTTCTGTAATGATTACTCAGTAGTCTTGGTTTGGGCTCACACAAAAAGTCTCATTTTTTTTCCAATAGTTTGAGACAATTCTAAAGTATGCTGCCCATGACCAGCATTGGGTCCTCTTCCTCCAATAACATGAGCTTACATCCTTTATTTCCCCCAGAGTCCAGGCATAACTCCCTTTGCCCATTTCTTCTTCTTCTTCTTCTTCTTCTTCTCCTCCTCCTCCTCCTCCTCCTCCTCCTCTTCCTCCTCCTCCTTCCTCCTCCTCCTATTCTTTCTCTTCTTCTTTATTCTTCCTCCTCCTTTGTGTTAAAAGAAATTTTCACTTTCTAAAAAGAAAAAAAGTAATGGCTATTATTTGACTAGCTTTGAGAAAACATAAATTTTACTATGACAGTGATCTTTCGTTTACTGGTATGCTCCACTATCAAGGATAGTCTCTAGTAACTAATAAGGGCTCCCTGGTGTTTATTGAATGGTAAATACTGGCTCCTGGTTCTCCCATTAATGCAGTCTATTTTGTCTACAGATTTTCTGAATATTTTTGGTCAAAGTCTGATCAGCGCGGCTGTTCCTAAGTGATTCTGACCTCATAAATTAGATATGTGTGTTGGTCCCTGCTCTCATTGCCATGACAGACACCTGGTGGAAGGATCTGAAGAGGGAGTGATTACCCTGGCTCATGGTTTCAGGACAGAGAGTCCATTATGGTGGGAAAAGTCACTGGGGACTTCACTGCAGCGTGTGAAAACAGAAATGAGCTTCAGACAGAGCAGGCTTTCACCCAATGCCTGTTCTCAACAACCCATTTTAGCCAGCTAGACTCACCTCTGAAATGCTCCAAAACCTCCCAAAAGAGCTGGGGACAAAGTGTCCAAGCACATGAGCCTGGGAGGGTCATTTTACATCCAAAGCTTATACTATATTTCTAAGATCTAACTGAACTCGCCAGTAAACATACTGGCTCTCGTCAATATTTCCATGACATAATCTGGTTGCAAGTTGTAGCAGAAACTTCCACATTCTTAAATATCTCTTACTGTCCTTATATCTATTTTTATTCCTCTAGGGTTGTGCATTATTTGTGCACTTGTGCATTTTAACAAGCAACTTGATCTCAGATAGTTAAAATAAAGTGAACATTTTAGACAACAGGGAAGGTTCTTGAGAATAACATTGCTGGCTAACCATGTCACCCAGAAGAGACAATGACAACATTGTGTGCAACACAATGATGCTACAAATCTATCCCTGAGCTTTAGATAGTATACTTTAATGAAATACATTCTCCATCTATTAAATATTAGCTTTACAGAGCTAATAAAGAAACATTAAAGGCAAATCTTTTTTATCCAGTAACACTCAAGAGTGGGATCTGCCTTTTCTCCAAAAACAACTGTTTAGTTAAAGTGACTTGTACAGAGAACAAAAGCCTAGAGAGCCCTGTATTCTGTTCTCTGTCACCCTTAGTAACAGCTGCAGCCCGAGGACTTATGGCCATCCTTGGGGTGTACCAAGGAACATAAGATAAAACAACATACAATGAAGCTAGTGTCTTGGTGTGAGAGAAGAAAAGACTAGAAAGCTTAGATCTGAAGTCTGGTCCCCCTCCCCAGCCTCTGCCTTGCCACTCTATGTGTGGCATGAGCAAATTGCCTCCTGTCCAGATCTGTTTCTTTATAAGGTGTTAGATTTGAAGTGGATGTCTCAGAAAGTCTTACATATTAATATGAATGTGGACAAGTGTAGAGGACAGAGGATAACTTTCAGGAGCTGCTTTCTCCTTCTGCCAAGGATTAAACTGAGGTCATCTGCCTTGCACAGCAAGAGCTTTTTTATTTTTTTGAAACAGGTCTCCCTATGTAGCCCTGGCATGGCCTGAAATTTGCAATGGCTATATAAACTATGATGTTCTTTAGCTCATTGAGATCTACCTACCTCTGCCTCCTGAGTGCTGAGATTGAAGTCATGCACCACCATGGGCACATCAATTGTTTTAATCTGTAGAGTCACCTCACTGGATCTCTATTTGTTAATGGTGTTATTTCATAAATCACTTTATTGTAATGAATTCTCAAATAAAAGCACCACACAACTAGAGTAAGGTAACCACTCACACACTAGTCCAAACTCTATCTCAGTGAACTGCCGTACAGTCGCAGTGGCCATTCTGAAGCAGTGGAGCTTACAAACATGTTTCTGGTATTAGAAGGGTATGCTGATAAATGTCTGATTATCATCTAAAATCTTATAATTACTGGATCTCTTGGAAAATTGTGTACAACAAATGATGGCATAGTTATTTCCACTATGATCAGTTTTTCTTTCTTTCTTTTCTTTGGCTTTCAAATTATTAATAGTTCACTAGCAAAATTCCTGCGACTCTAACCAGAAGACAGAGAGAGCAGGCTGTTGAAATCAGTAGACATCCATCACTCCACTTATTTAATTGACTGTCCATTCACTCAGCAAACACTCATCATTTCTCACGTGCAAAACACTAAACAAAATAGAATGTATAATGACTCTTCTCCCCCAGGGACTCGGCCTCTAATAAACAGAAAATGAACACAGATAAATAGCAAACCAAAGAAAACAAGACAAATAATATAAATAAGGTATAAATAAAGTAGTTAAAAATTCATGGGACAAAGACTATTTCCTACTGAGGTTATATGGTCCTTGAAGGGAGGAAAAGAGAAACTAAAACAGAGCTGGTTATTTTAAGAGGTTTTGTTTGTTTATGTAATAGAATGATAACACTATTTTAGGAAAGCCCAAACTGGAAGAAAAACGAACTCAGAGGAAGCTAGAGATGAAGAGGCCAGAAGGCAGTTATGTATCTGGAAGAAAAATAAATGCTGTCAGGTCTGAAGCTCCCCGACAACCTCAGACCTGAACCAGCCAAATAGCACAGAAAGGGCACTGGATGCAGTTCATTAGAGAACCATGAGTCACTCCAAAGGGGCACAAATTTTGTTGTTTGTTCTTTAAAATTTCATCCCAGGGTTCTTAAAGATTTACCAATGACATTATAGATTTGCTGTCAGTACCCTCCAAGGTAGAGACAAATAAAAATGACCACATTTTTACATCTTAAAAAAGTATAGCCTGGTAAGTAATTTGCATTCTGATCAATATTCTAAAATCCAGCTATGAACACCTAGAGAAATGTGAACTATAGAAAGCCAGCCACATCAAATAACCTGTGTTTGCTTGAGTGCTGTGGCTAGTGAAAGTCAGATGAAGAACATCCTCTAGAACCTGGAAAAAGTTCATATTAAGGGATGTGCTTGCCCTTCCCACTTCAACATCTTTTTTAAAATGTTGAAAATAGATTTTTCTCTCATACACTATATCCCCACCACAGTTTTCCTTTCCTCCATTCTTCCCCAAACCCTGCTGCCCCATTTTCTCTCTCCCCTAGATCCACTCTCCATCCATTTCCCTTTTTCCATCCATCTCCCTTTAGAAAAGAGCAGGCCTCCCAGAGACAGTCAAACAGGACAAAATAAAATACAATATAGCAAGACAAAAGCCCTCATACCAGGCTGGACAAGTTAACCCAGCAGAAGGAAAAGAGTCCCAAGAGCAGGCGAAAGAATCAAAGACACACCATTCCCTCAGTTATAAGTCCACAAAAACACCAACCTAACAGCCGCAGCAGCATGTTCACAGAGACCTGCTGCTACCCCTGCAGGCCCAGTGCTTGCCTCTTCAGTGTCTGTGAGGCCATGTGCTCCTTGATTTGTTGATTTAGTGGGTATTGTTCTCCTGGTGTCCTCCTTCCCTTCACTCCTACAGTCTCTCTGCTTCCTCTTACATGGGATTCCCTAAGCTCCAAGAGGAGGGACCCAGTTTAGACTCTTTCTCTGATAATGTCTGACTCTGGGTCTCTGCATCTGCTCCCATCTCCTGCCGGGGGAAGCCCCTTTGATGACAACTTGACAAGGCACCCATTGTGTTTGTCTTCCTGAATCTGGATTGCCTCACTCAGAATAATTTCTTTCTAGTTCTCTCCATTTGCCTACAAATTTTATAATGTCATTTTTAAACAGCTGAATAATACTCCATTGCATAGATGTACCACATTTTCTTTACGCATTCTTTGGTTGAGGAATATCTAGGTTGTTTCCAGTTTCTGGCTATAAAGCAAAATGAACATTAGTTGCTCAAGTGCTCTTGTGGCAAGATGGAGTGTCCTTTGAGTATATGTCCAAAAGTGGTATAGCCTGGTCTTGAGGTAGAACGATTCTCAATTTTCTGAAGAGCCACCATATTGATTTCCAGAATGGATATACAAGTTTGCACTCCCACCAGCAGTGGAGAAATGTTCTCCTTGCTCCACATCCTCATCAACATAAACTGTCATTTGTGTTATTGATCTTAGTCATTCTGACAGATGTAAGATGGAATCTCAAAGTAGTTTTGATTACCATTTCCCTGATGGCTAAGGATGTTGAACATTTAAGTGTTTCTTGACTATTTGAGATTCCTCTATTGAGAAGTCTCTGTTTAGATCTGTACTGATGTTGGTGTTGCCTATGCTGTGGGCCCTGCCAGCTCCCCTTGGGGAAGTGGGGTGAGAAGGCAAAGAATCAACATATGAGACTCTGGGAACTAGTTGAAACAAACAAGTTCATTTATTAAGGAAGAGGCAAGCCTTTATACACCCTCCTCCCAGCCCGAGGGAAGGGCTTTGCTTTGCTGGCATCCACTGCCCTGGTGTGGGTGGTTGTCTCTTGCTGGTCTAGGTCATATTACATTAGGACTCTGCCTCTGTTGCCAAGGCCCCAGGCAGACCCCTGTTGACTTATGAGGAAGTGTCTACTCAAGAGGCCCTCATAGATATGAGGAAGTGCTAAAAGCATTTGTTTTAAGGTAACAATTATAACCAGTTTGAAATGGCTGAAGCCAGTCTGGCCCCCAGGCCCTTAGAAGCCTCTAGGGCCTATACATCCTACATACCCCATTTTTCCGTTCTTTTTATTTATTCCATATGTACATCATGTATCCTGATCCCATTCATTTCCCCCATCCTTTCACATCCACCTTCCACCCCTGTAACACCCCCTAAAATAAAACAAAATTTAAAAGGAAAAAAGGAGGAATTAAAAATCTCATTACAGGAGCTGCAGTGTGACACACAATAAACCCCTTTGTCCATGTGTCTTTACTTTCGTGTGTTCACTGCAAAGGTCATTGGTCTGGTTTGAGGCCTGTAGTTTCTACTATACCAGCAATGCTGGGCCCTCTTTGAGACTTTTCTTGGATATCCTAATGTTGCCTGTTTTGTGCAGATTCTGCAGCTTTGGATTTGTGGGTTCAGGTTCCTTCATGTGCTCTAGCAGATCATAGATGAGGTGGATGTTGGGGTAGGCCAATGCATAACCTTGGTTCTGGGCCTGGACAGCTAGCTGCAGGGTTGGTCAGCCCACCAGCTCTCCCCGGTCCTCACCACCAGGGTGAGCTCTCCAGCATTGCTCCAGCTAATTCATCTCTTTTATCAATGAGTGAGGGGTGGGGCCAGTTCTCCTGCTTTTACACTCTCTCCCACAGCTCTATTGTGTTGCCACAGCAAGCAAGGTACAGGGGCCACTTTCCTAAGTGCAGCCACTGGTGAGGGGCAGGAACAACCCACCCACTCTTGTGACTCTCTGGACAGCTACTCTACCTGTCTCAGGCATTAACTGGGGAGAGCAGGGGGAGGATCTCTCTTCTGCCCATGCTGCCACATGTCAAATGAGTAATGGGGACAGCTCTCCCTTGCTCACAACATTGGGGGAGCTGGTAATGGGGAGGGTCAACCCTCTTGTCGGTTGCAGACCATAAAGGGTGAAGGATAAAGGGGCATCTCTCCCCTACCCACACCACTGTATGACAGCCGAGCACTGGGAACCACTCACTCACACTTACAACTTTGAGGCTGGCTCACCCACACCTTTACTAACAGGATTGGCTCTACTGTGTTGCCCAGGTGAGGTACAGGGCCTGCCCACCTAAGTGTTGCAGCTTGTGGGGGTCAAGGACAGCTCTCCTACTCTTGTGCCCACAGGGCCAGCTCTTCCATTTGCCTCAGGCATTAATGAGTGTGGCATTATACCCCATTTTTAATTGAATTATTTTTTTAATTTCTTGAGTTCTTTATATACTTTGGATATCAGTCCTTCTCTCTGATGCAGAGATGGTGAAAATCTTTTCCCACTTTGTAGGCTGCCACATTGTCTGATTGATATCATTGCCTTCTAGAAGCTTTTCAGTTTCCTGAGGTCCCATTTATTATTAGTTGATCTTAGTGCCTGTGCTGTCGTCTCCCATGACAGTGAGTTCAAGGCTGTCCTCACTTTTTCATCTATCAGATTTAGTGCATCTAGTTTTACAACAGCTTTTATTAACACATCAGAGAAAGAAATATAACCAGTGCCTACAGAATTAATTTATGGCTTAAAAGTAGAAGATATATCTAAAACAGTGAGTAGCAGAGCCAGACTAGGAAAAAAAAATCTTCAAAGATTATACCAGTGGTATGATACAACTGTAATGAAAAGAAAAAGGTTGTGAAATACATTATCTAATAAAATTTAAGGTCCTATTTGGAGTGTAATGTTTAACTACTTAATCTGAGTCATTCTCCTATTTGTAATAGGGAGATAACTATAGTAAGCGATGGTAGAAGGATTAGATCCTATACTAAGGAACTTAGCAGGAGAGCTAGGAAGATGTCTCAGTTAGTTGCTTTCAGTGTAAGTAAGAGGACCAGAGGACCAGAGTTCAAATCCCAGCATCTGAGTACAGCCAGGTGATAGTAGTCCCAACTCCAGGGACGCAGAGACAGGATCCTGGGACTTGCTGGCCAGCCAATGTAATCAAATTGATGAGCTCCAGGTTTGTAAGATCTTGTCTCAAAAAATAATGTGGAGTATGGTTAAGGAAAAAACTAATGTGTTGGACTCCATACATATGCACACCTGTGTGTGTGCACATAAGCCATACATACGCATACTCACTGGTGTGCACACGTACGCCATATATATGCACACAAAAGGAATTTAAAATTAAGGGCTAGAGGGATGGATCAGTGATTAAGAACACTGACTGCTTTGCCAGAGGACCCGGGTTCAATTCAAGCACCCATATGGTCCCTCACAACTGTCTGTAATTCCAGTTCCATGGGACCCAACACACCCACACAGACCTACATGCAGGGCAAAACACCAATGCACATAAAATAAAAATAAATCAACTTAAAAAAATAAAACAAAGAGTGTAGTAATAGTAAGTGTCATCTGTGGTAAGCAGAAGAAATAGAAGGGCCAGAAACAACAGACTCATGCTACTGTGCCCAGGTTTATGCCATGCCAAGGACTGAACCCAGGGCTCTGTACAGCCTAGTCAAGCATTCTAGCAGCTGAGCCCATCCCCAACCCTGCTGAGTATTGCTTACAAACTGTCTCAGGCTGTTTCCTCTTACCCAGATCACAGAGGCTCTTGCTTATCAGGCTTCATCTTCTTTGCTATAATTTTTTTGTTTCATGACCACCAATTAATTATATTGTCCATACTAATAAGAACATAAATATAAGAATAGAAATTAAAGTTTCTAAATCTATGCCCAGATTTACTTTTTCTGTAATTTGAATAAAAATTTTCCTTCTTATAAAAAATATAAATCATTAAGAAGTTCTTTCTTTGAGAAGAAAATAGATTGTTTTGTTATTGTTATTGTTTAGTTCCAACTTAAACATAAATTACCAATGAAAATAGAATTTTCCTGGAGCAAATAAAGTCTCCTGTTATTCCAGAAAGGCAGAGGGATTATAAGAACATATAATAAGAAACATTTTCCTGATAGTAACGGTCAGTAAATCTTGAGAACATTTATTTGGTGCCCAATTAGAGACAGAACAATAAAAAAGGGTATCTGGGAAATTTCAGAGGCAAAAATGGAGCTGTTGATCCTAAAGTTTACACAGTTTAAATAGGGACTGAGTTATCCTCACAAGAACACTGAAAGCACATGTGCAGCCCAGAGGGAGTTTAGCCAGAAGCAGCTCTTTTTAGACATTATTCACCGGAATTAGCTTCTGGGTGAACAGAGGAAATGGAAGAGACAGAGAAAACAGTAGAGTTGAAGACACAGAGCCAGGAAGTGGTAAGAGGGACTGAAACAGATTTTTCTAGGTCCATATGTAAGATATATATATATATATATATATATACATATATATACATCGCATAGTCAGTTCAAAATATCTATGATATTAATTAAACATTTTTTAAAAGTCAGTTACTATGACTGAGTAGAACTAAAACAAACAAACAACAAAACCCTTTCTAAGCCCCCCTTTCTCACATTTTAGGGACTCCTGAAATCTCAAGCTAACCATGATGCCTCAGAGAAAATGGCTTAAATAGTTGGGATTTTCTTATCCTCAGACAACCCTCTAATATTCTTCCTGAACTCTGTAAAGGAAACTCATGATGGGCTGGAGCAGTGCCTCAGTGGTTAAGAGAGATTCCTACTCTTCTAGACAACCTGAGTTCAGTTCCCAGCATACACAGAACAAGGGGGACCCAATTCTCCTTCTACCAACAGACAGAGACATACATATACATACAACTTTAACAAAAGCAAAAAGAAAGTTCATGTTGTTTTATATTATACGTCTAGGTAGATACTAAATCTCTCTAATGTTTATTGGGATAATTCTTGCAAATATTTTTTAAAACTTATGTGGGACTATGATGAAGCTACAATTAAAAAAATGACTGGAGTATATTTTAACACACACACACAAATCCATGAAACATATATATAAAATTTAAAGATAGGGGAACAGTGTCTTCCCCAAAGCCCTAAATGCTCTGTGGAACCTTTTTATTTATTTATTTTTTGCTCTTTATGTTCACCAATTTTTTCCCAGATAAATTTTTTGCCACGATTTCTTATAGACACTTGAAACATTGAGGGGCTACTATCCATCTTGAATTGAGTTTTGCATATGGGTCATCACCACAGGGCTCATATGCATATCTTTCCTACTGACATCTAGTTGTTGTAGCATACATTATTAAATAAGCTTTCTTTTCCCCCAATGGAACTGAGGCGGCAGCTGGTTCAGAATCATTCAGCTGCATATGTGTATCTATCCACGAACTTGATCCTGTTCTGTTAGTCTATTTACTTGTGCAATAATAAAGCCTGAACTCAGAACATTTCCATGGTAGAGCCAGTCCTGATAACTGTGGATGCCTGGACATCATCATAGCCCTTCATCTTCTCAGTCCTGGTAACTGTGGATGCCTAAACATCAGCATGGCCCTTCATCTTCTCAGCCTCTTTCTGGAGTTATCTGCCTTGTTGGTCTGGCTAGGACAGGCCCAGAGCTCTTTTTGTGATTATAATTGTCAGTTACCTTCAGGGTAAAGGGTCCCCAACACTAGCCTCACTTTCTTGGCTTCACTTGTCTTCCAGATCTTAAACCAGCAATCTTCACTGATTTGGTAGCTCACTTAGACTTGCTGTTTAAAAAATATAATTTGTCCAACTTTTCTAACTGTTCTCAGCAAGAGGTTTGTCTGAAATAGCCTAATTAGCCAGGCTTTGCTGGAAATGGCATCATGGCATATATTTCTTAAAACTTTAAGTTCATTAAAGTTAACTTTGTTTTGGAAAAATGTGTTTAGACTTCCCTAATGATTCTGGAAAGAATTGGAAATTCCTTAGAGGAGTAGGCATTGTTAGCAAGGAAGTTTGGTTTCAGTATTGTTATGGAGAAAAATCTACCACAGACCCTCAAATTAGAGGGTGACCACAGCAGAACATGATCCTGGGAGCTGCCCACCAAGGCTACTCAGTGGGCCTTCTGGATTTACTGCTCTCTCACCACCATTTCCCCCCAAAAGAGAGGCTGTAAAAGTTTCCCCTTGCTCATTACCTCCATCCAGTCCCACTGAGGCAAAACAGCATCATCCACTCATCAATTTTCATTACTGAGATGTAGCCACATGTGGGTTTACAGACTCCAAGCATGTCCATATTACATGTCTAATGTATCTAGACATAAACTTCTAAGCTCCTAAGGAATGGGTCATATGAGATCAGGAAGCCAAACCTTATGTTCAACTAGACAATGTCACTTAATCCCACTAAACAAGAAAGAAGTGACCCAAATGACTCTTTAGAAAGAACAAAAGAACCAAGGAATAAGACCCAACTTTTGCCAATTCTTATTATGCACTATGTATGATGCTAAGGCATCATTAAAGATTATTATACTTAGTTATTTTGTGGGGGATAGGGTATGCATGCTTTCTCTACTATGTTGGTCCTGGGGACAAACTCAGATAATGGCTGAACAGCAAGCATTTGTCTTAGGATTTCTTTTGCTGTAAAGAGACACCATGACCACAGCACTCTTATAAAGGAAAACATTTAAGTCGAGCTGACTTACAGGTTCAGAGGTTTAGTCCTTTATCATAGCAGGAAACATGGCAGCATGCTTGTAGACATGGTGCTGGAGAAGGAGCTGAGAGTTCTACGTCCACATCTTCAGACAGCAGGAAGACAGAGTGAAACACCAGGCCTGGCTTGACCTTCTGAAACCCCAAACCAGCCTTGAGTGACACACTTCCTCCAACAAGGACATACCTTCTAATAGTGCCACTCCCTAATACCAAACATTCAAGTATATGAGTCTATAGGGGCCATTCCTAGTCCAACCACCGCACACCTTTACCTAGTGAACCATCTCACCAGCCTAAGGCATCTTTTTATAAAGGCAGAGAATTTATAGGCTCTGAAGAGAAAGTAAAGTAGAAGGCACTTTGTATACAGTCACATATTCAGTCCTTATAATGATTGTCTTTTTTGTCTTTTTCTTTTTAAGATAGGTTCTTTAGCTCTAGTCACAGTCCTCGAGCTTTGAGCTCCCAAATACCCATTTTAAATATGAAAGCCACGGCAAAGTTCTGATAGCTAGTATCTTGCAGACTAAAGATCTGGATCCAGTTCTTCTAGCATCTTTGAAAGTGTGAAAGAGAAACAAAGGATCTTATTTAAGTGAAACCCTAGCACAGTCCCTGAACAGAGCTATAATCACACTGCTTGTTTACAGTTTCCCTTTCATGGGCTCAGTGATATGATGTACTATAAACAATAGTCTGCTGGACACTTACTAAATCTTCTATTCTGAGGTTTTCACCAGTGAGGACGAGGCTGGCACAGACAGTATGAGGAACAGAACCATAAACACTAGAATTCACAATTTCTCCCTTCACACACACATTCACAGTTCAAAAAGGAAACGTGTAAAATACAGTTCCCATCTTCCAAATCTGTCTTTTCTTTTTTTGTTTGTTTTTTGTTTTTCAAGACAGGGTTTCTCTATGTAGCCCTGGCTGTCCTGGAACTCACTGTGTAGATCAGATTGGACTCAGACTCACAGAGATAGATCCACCTGCCTGTCTCCTGAGTGCTGGGAGTAAAGGTGTTCACAGCATTTTACCCCAAAAACTCTTTCAACCTAGACATGTGGCAAGTGTTTGTCTATCATGTACACAAAATGTTCATTCCTGTAAAAAGTACGAAGGATATAAAATAAATAAGCCTAGACCTTACCCCATGAAACTCTGTGTAAGGGTGAATCTGGCTCCTAAATGGATATTCATTATAAGAGACCAAGTTAAAAGCCAGAACAGCACAGGGCCAGTGAGATAACTCAGCAGGTAGAGGCATTGTAGTACATACATGCCTGACCAACTGATACAAAGTGGAGAGAAATGACCCCACAAAATTTTCTCCTAACCTCTACATATATTGTAGCACATGTGCCCCTCATTATGAGATGCACATACACAATAATATTCTTTAAAAAATTTCTAAAACCCACAGAATGATGCTTAATGTTGCTTGCCAACTGAAAAGGATCTAGAATGCCCTAGTAGCTAGGCTTTGGGCATGCCTGTGATAAGTGTCTAGATTATACAGGCTACAGTATCCCATGGGCTGATGTCTTACACTGAGTACAGAGAGGAAAGAAGCTTAGCTAAACCTCTCTGCTTTCTGACTGACTGCCTCAAGCTCCTGTGGCCACAGCTTCTCCATGTAAACCAAAAGAAGTCCCCCTCCCCACCAGCACTTTATCACCACCGTAATATGAATAATAACTAACACACACAGGATATCACAGAACCATGGAGAGGGTGAGGAAGCAGGAGCAACCACCCCCAGGCTAACATGAGGAGGCAGAGTGAAGGATAGGAGTGCCTGGCAGGAAACACTGTCAGTTTGGGATGGAACCATCCAGATTATATGGCACTGCAGAAAGTCCTTTAGTGTGCTGCAACTGAGCCAGGCCATAAACACCTGCAGTGACTGCAGTCAGGCCACCAATCTTTCTTCTCTTGCCTTGGCTTTGCAGCTCCTAAAGCTCTTCTTTGTAGTATGTCTGTCTGGGTTGTTTTGGGGGAAAGAGAGGTTACTCTTTCCTACCTTCAAAAATATTTGTGTATGCATTATGTATGTATGTGTATGGTGCACACACACACATGCATTTGTATGTATCAATACAGTGCACACTTGCCACAGTATGTATCTGAGGCCAGAGGACACCTCAGGTATTGGTCCTCACATTCAGCCTGTTTGAGACGGGGTCTCTCTGTTGTTCCCTGTGTATAGCAAGGTAGCTGATCCATGAGCTTCCATGGGTTCTCCTGTGTCTGCCTCCCATCTCAACTCTCACAGTTGTGTAACAAATGCTTTACCCACTGAACCATCTCCCCAGCCCTTCCTTCTTTTCTTTATATCTTTTTCTCCCCATTCCCTGCCAACGGTTGAGGAACTCCTAAGAGTTAGAGAAAGTGGAATAACCTTCAGGTGGACTGCGAGGCTATGGGATGTAAACTGCTGTCTCAGTTGGCTCCAGTCTTGTCTCTGCCACTCTTTAGGGGCCCTGAAGTACATCTACCCCTAAATTGAAATCAACAGGATGTTTCTTAAGGCAGTAAACAGGCAAGTCCATATGTAGATTTATGGGCAACAAATCCAGTAACAAAATAGATGATAAAGGACCTGGAAAACAAATAGAGACACTTAGACTTATGATTATTTTTTAATTATCTATTTTATGTGTATGTGTGTGTGCCTGAGTGTATGTATATGCACCATGTGCATGCAGGAGCCCAAGAGGTCAATCGTTGATTCCAAGTACCCACAACACATTTAACAACCATTTATAACTCATGTTCCAGGCGATCCAACACCTCTTCTGACCTCCAATGACTTCTGCACACACGGGTAGGCACACATACATGAAGGCAAAACACTCATACATAAACATTTCTTTTACTAATGTGTATGTTTATGTATTTATTCTGTGTATAGAGGGATGGCTTCTGTGTGCCATGGCACATAAGTAGAGGGCAAAGAACTGGTTTCCATAGTTGGTCCTCTCCTTTTATCATGAAGGTTCTGGGGTTTGAACTGAGGTCATCCAGCTTGGTAGAAAATGGCTTTCCCCCCTAAGCCACCTCACTGGCCCCCTTTAAAGCATCTCTTTAAAAATCAGGTATGAAACTCAACTCAGCACCACTGCTTAGTGGACGGACGCTCTCTGCTAGACTGTGCAACACTGAGAACTAGGGAGAGAAACACTTATAGCATGTGTTACAAGCTGCTGGTGAAGGGCGCCCAGGAACGTTTGGCAAACTCTGAAGTGATAGAAATACAAAAGATACTCAGGAGACCCTCCTAAAACATGCAAGGAAAGATAAGCTGCCTTGGTGGCTGCTCTGACTGCTGGGGCTCCTGTCGTGTATGTGTTTTCTTGGGATTCCAGTGACCTCACCCTAACCCAGCTTTGTGACTTTTCCTTCCATCAAACCTTTCAGCTCCAGCAGCTCCCATGTTGCAGGAGAGCAGTTCACACAGACCCACTGAGCATCTCATGGGCCATTTAGATACCAGAAGAGTTCATGAGAATGATCCTAATAGCAATGAATCAGAAACACTCATACCTCTTCTTAAGCGACCCTGAGGGGCTGGCGTGAAGAGGGAAGGGACTGCCCAGATTCAGGGGCCTAAGCAAAATGGACTTCCTGGAAAGCAAAGCATCCACAGAGGACTCCTGGGATATTCCCACAGGACCTCTGAGGCAACTCTAATGAGATGATTTAGCAGTGTGATGGACCAGCTCCATGGCTCCACACTGACCTAATCCCAGTTGAACATTCAAAGCTTGGCATGCCCAGCCAAGACAGTTTTTCCTTTGTATTTAAATTTTTGATAGTTCCTTAATTTTATGCCCCATAAGTCACTGAAGCTTTTTATTTCATGTTCCCAGTTGTATGGGGCTCAACCTTTGTTGTAGATTGGAGCTGTGTTCCTTTTTTATACTTATGCCCTCTGCATCCCTACCATCCTTTTGTTATGTAGAACAGTTCTCATAGTATTAGGGTCTCTAGATGCTATGATCTTATGGGCCTATTCTATTTCACTTCCATACCATACTGTTAGGGTTATTACAGCTCTTCAGTTCTTTCTGGTCCCTGATAGAGTGTGCTTCTCTTGCTGCTATTCTTTCCAAATTATTTCTGGCTCTTCTTGCAGTTTCTCTCAAGCTAGCTCTAGAGACAGTTTTCAAAAAAGAAATCAAAATTATTCCAGGGATGGTGGTATGCAGCTGTCATACAAGCATGTGTAAGGCTAAGGCAAGGGATTGAAAGTACAGTGATAGCCTGAGCAGAAGACAAGAGCCGGGGAAACAGCTCATGGTTTAAGTGCTGCTGACACAGGATGATCTCCAGAACCCTTGTAAATTCCAGGCCAGCAAGGTAGCCACCTATAATGTCAGCGTCAGAGGGCAGAAATGCAATTCCCAAGGCAAGCTGGGTACAAAGACTAGGCATATCCACAAGCTCTGGGTTTGATTGAAAGACTTTGCCTCAGGGAATAAGGTGAAAAGGTAATCAAGGGTGATTCCTGACATCAACCCTGGGCAAACACACACACACACACACACACACACACACACACCACAATAAATAAAATATTGGAGGATCAAGTTATGAAATAATTATTTTAAAATGCATGGGTCTTGGCCAGGCATAGAGGTATAGTATTTAATCCCAGCATTCCAAAGACAGAGACAGTGGGTATCTCTGTGAGTTTGAAACTAACCTGGTCTACATAGTAAGGTCTAGAATATCCAGGGCTATGTAGAAATACCCTTTTTCAAAAAAAGTGATCCCCATAGGCCACTTCTTAATTCTTTTCAAACAGTTCCACCAACTGGGCACCAAGTGGCCTTGTTGGAGGAAGCATATCATTGGGTGTGCTTTGAGGTTTCAAAAGCCTCAGTTCTCAGAGCTCTCTCTCTCTGCCTCACGTTTGTGGGTCAGATGTGAGCTCTGAACTACCTGCCTGCTGCCATGCTCCTCACTATGATGCTCATGAACTCTGACCTTCTGGAGCCACAATCCCAAAATTAAATGATTTCTTTTATAAGTTTCCTTGGTCATGGTGTTTGGTTATGGCAATAGAAAAGTAACTTAGATAAGACCTTACTAATGTTAAAAAATTAAAAATACACTTAAGTATTATGAGGATTTATATAAATAAAACTACCAGGACTGGAAAGATGACTCAGTGGTTAAGAGCACAGATTGCTCTTCCACAGGATGTGAGTTCAATTCCCAGCAACCACATTGTGGCTCACAACCATCTATGACTTCAGTCCCAGGCAGTCTGATGCTCTGGCTTCTTGCTTCTGGCTTCCCTGGGTACCAGGCACACAAATGGTTCACAGATATACTTGCAGGCAATACATTCATACATATACAAATAAAATAAACTTTAAAAACACTATCAACTTTAAGAGATACAAGAAAAAGACTTGAATACAAGACAATCTATTTTCTTCAATGAGAACATTATTATAAAACAAAATTAGCCAGACAGTGGTAGCACACACCTTTAGTCCCAGCACAAAGAAGACAGAGGCAGACTAATCTTTGAGTTTGAGGCTAGCCTAGTCTACAAAGCAAGTTTCAGAACAGCCAAAGCTACAAAGAAAACCTTGTCTTGAAAAAAACAAAAACAAAACAAAATAAAAATTTTCAGATTAATATAAAAATTTACCATAGTGTCTATTTATATTTCAGTATAACTTATGTGTTTATTTACTTAATTAGAGAAAAGGTTTTGTGTAGCCCAGGCTGGCCTCAAACTTTCTATGTACCTGAGGATGACCTTGAGCTTCTGTTCCTTTGCCTCTACCTTCTTCATGTTGAGATTTCAGGAGTGCATCTCAATGCCTGGTTTGTTTGTTGTACTGGAGATCAAACCCAGAATACTGTTGTGCATATTACATGAGCATTCTGCCAACTAAACTATAACTTCAACCCTATATAGTCATTGTTATGTTCCCTATGCACTTAAGCTTTTTATTTCACATTACAAATTGTCCCCTGAGCTCAATTAAGTCTCATTTTTTTTAATCTTTTCAGACCTCTATAGTTCAGTATCTAATAGTCAAAACAATTTTGTCTATTTGTTTAGTTTTAGGTAGACAAGTCAGTGGCTCCGAACAGCGCAGGGCAGACACATAAATGCATGGCTGATGGTAAATATTAGATGTGCAGTCTTTTTTTAAAAAAAAAAAAAAATGGTGCGGCAGTAAGTAAGTACATGAGGGAAACTGAACTTCAATCTATAACTTAGTGCCATATAAAAAGCTAATTTAGAAAAGCTAATCTACAGTATGTGTGCACGCACACATGCACTATAGCACAAATGGAGAGAAGTGAGAGTGTGGTGATATATTTTATATTTAATAAAATCAGGCTGGAATATGAGAGAGAGAAGACAGACCACAGACAGTTCTCACCCAGCCTACTTCTCAGGGTAAAAGCTATCTTCTAGCTTCCTCTGCCTGGTTTGACGCTGCTACAGAATATCTCGGTGTCTGCCTACGCCTGCCTTAAATATCTTCTTCACCCGGTTGCTTCACTTCCAGGCTCATCTCTGTATCATAATTCTAGAGTTAAGATTAAAAGTGTGAGCTACGGGGCTGGAGAGATAGCTCAGTGGTTAAGAGCACCGTCTGCTCTTCCAGAGGACCCAGGTTCAATTCCCAGCACCCACATGGCAGTTTACAACTGTCTGTAGTTTCAGTTCCAGGCAAACACCAAGGCAAATAATTAAATAAATAAATAAAAGTGTTTAAAAAAAATGTGAGCTACTACTATTTAGTTGTTAGGTCTTGAACTCACAGAAGCACAGAAAGAACTCTGTCTCTGGTGTTATGTGATTAAAGGTGTAGGTCACCACTCAGTCTTTCCCGTACTGGGATTAAAAGCATAAGTTATCACTCTCTGACCCTCCCCTGGCTTGACTGTGGGTGGGTCTGTTCTCTGATACTCCAGGTTGATTTTATTAAATATAAACTATATCACCACATGAGAGGACAGCTTCCAAGAGTTGGTTCTCTTCCTCTGCCATGTAAGTCCTGGGGATTGAACTTACAATGTCAGTCTTGGCAGCAAATACTCTTCCCCTCTGAGCCATCTCGCTGGCCCATGGATCTACAAGTATTTTAAAACATGGGTCTCATATTTCAACTAAACATATCCAGGAAGTCACACTCGGGAGACAGTACTGGCTTCAAACTTGTGACAGGCCTTGTTCTCCCAAGTGCTGACATTACAGTGCAAGCCACTGTGCCCCACCCAGATTTTCTAAAACTGGCCAGGGATAGGTGCTGTAGCCCATGTGGCAGAGTGCTTGCCCGGCTTATACAAAGCCTTGGCTTCAGCCTTCAGCAGCACATGAAGTGGGTGTGGTGGAACACACCTGTACCCCAGCATTCCAGCTCAGGAAGCAGAAAGCAGGATATTAGAAGTTCAAGGTCAGTTTGGGTCTCTACTGTCATAGTTAGAGTTGGTGGGTTTTGGTGTTTGTTTTTCAGGTTTTTGTGTGTGTTTCTGTTGCCTCCCGTTTTTTTCATTCTCCTCTCATATAATATATCTTGACCACAGTTTTCCCTCCCTCTGCTCCTTCCAGTTCCCCCACACACACACCTCCCCTCCAGCCCAGACCCACTTCTCTGTGTCTCTTCCGAAAAGAGCAGGCCTCCTAGGGTATCAACTGAAAACCGCATAACAAGTTACAATAAGACTAGGCAGAAACCCTCATCTGGAGGCTGGACAAGCCAACCAACCCACTAGGAGGAAAAAGGTCCCAATAGCAAATGAAATAGTCAAAAACACCCAACTCCCACTATTAGGAGGCCCACAAAATACCAAGGTAATAACTATAACATATTTGCAGAGGTCCAGTGGCAGACCCTCCAGGTCCCTGAATGTTTGTTGCTTCAGTCTCTATGAGCTCCTATGAGCTCTGCTTAGCTGATTCTTGGGCATGTTCTCCTGGTGTCTTTAACCCCTCTGGATCCTCAGTTCTTCCTCACCCTCTTCCACGGGATTTCCCACACTCTGAGGAGAGGGGTCTGGGCTCTAATTTGAGATCTTTTCATGTAATGTTTGGCTTGACTCTAACCTAGGTAGAACTTGGAAAAGGGAATCTCAGTTGAGAAATTGCCTACTATATCAGATGATCATCATTTGAAAAAGTCAGTGGGAGTACTTTCTTGATTGCTAATTGATGTAGAAGGCCCACTGTGAGCCAAGCCACCCTGGATAAGTGGTCCTGGGTTACATAAGAATGCTGCCTGGGCTGGGCATAAAGGAATATACTTTTAATCCCAGTGCTTGGGAGCCAGAGGCAGGTGGATCTCTGTGAGTCTGAGGCCGGCCTGCTCTACATACTGAGTTCCAGGCCAACAAAGGCTACATATCAAGACCCTGTATCAAAAAAATAAAACAAAACCATGTTCCCCCAAAAGGAATGCTAGTTAATCACAAGCCAGCGGGGACAAGC
This sequence comes from Sigmodon hispidus, assembly GCA_004025045.1. Lineage (NCBI taxonomy): Eukaryota > Metazoa > Chordata > Mammalia > Rodentia > Cricetidae > Sigmodon > Sigmodon hispidus. The sequence continues at coordinate 140,078 of PVIH01003143.1, read as the reverse complement.
CAGTAAGAACCTTCCTCCAAGGTCTCTGCTTCAGTTCCTGACTCCAGGTTTCTTCTTGAATTCTCACCCTGGTTTCACTCAGTGACGATTGTGAGCTGGGAGTTGTAAGATAAAATAAGCCCTTTCTCCCTAAGTCATGTTTGGTCAGGGAAATCTATTAAAGCAACAGAAGGTACCCTCCAAGAGCTACATAGCAAGTTTGAAGCCATCTTGACCTACATGAGACCCTGTCTCAAAGTAAACAAACAAACCTAATTACATGTTTTAACAAAAACAGGGAGAAAATGGAACTCATATGTGTCAGATCTGAGGTTTTAATTTTACCCTTTTTATAAGTTAATAAGTTAGCTATTATTTGTTTATGGATACTAACAGGAAGATAAAGCTTTTAGGTCCAAGACCAAATTCTTTATTATTCACTGCACAGCAAGACACAGGAGCCTTTTGCACAGCAGTAGGATAAGGCCTCAGGATTGACCTCAGATGGACTGGACTGTAAATAAGCCCTGGGAAGATTGGTAGGCTGCATTTTAGACATTCAGAATGCAGTCCAATGCCATCTCAGTTACCATACACTGCACAGCCAAAGCTGCTGAACACCAGTGCTTTCCAGCCAGTGACCATAACTTTTCTCCAATTCTTTTCTACTCATACCAACAGCTTTCATTTAGGAAAAAAAAAAATGTGAGTTCAACAAGGGCATTTTTCAAAAACCGTTTGGATAGCTTGTTTTAGTTCTCCTGTTTAACTTCATTGACGAGAAAGATGATCAAGACATTGACTACCCACGTACCAAGAGCGTTCATTGCCAGATACTTATATACTCCTGAAACCCTGAATTCCACCCTAGAGAGCCGTATCTTCAGCTTTCCAAAAATCACATTCCTGTCAGCATCTTGTCTTCCCAATTCTTGGGTCCAATGGAAGAGAGTTAAGAACCCATAAACAAATTTATGTAGCTACAACCATATGATTCTCAACAAAGGTGCCAAAGCACAAACTGGAAAAAGATACCAAGGATGTTAGGAAAGTTGGATACCCATGTGTAGAGGACAAACTACATCCTTATCTGACCTTTCAAGAAAAAGAGCCCAGTATGGATCAAAGGCCTAAATGGAAACCTTAAAGCTATTCAAGGAAGATACTATGGAATCTAGACATAAGTGATGACTTTCTGCATAGATCTTTAATAGCATAGAAAACAGCAATAATTGCCAAAGGGGATAACATTTAAGAAACAAAAACAACACGAGAAACAATTACCAGAATAAAAAGACAGCCTCGTAGGGCAAGGTAGCACATGCCTGTAATCCTATAACTAGGGAGGTGAAGGCAGGAAGAATGTGAGATTCAATCCAGCTTGGGCTGTACAAGATCCTAGACAAAAAAAAGGGGAGAGGGAGAATGAGAGAAAGAGAAAGACAGGAAGGAACAGAGGAAGGAAGGCTTCAGAATGAAAGAAAAACTAAGGATTAAGATTATATTCACACACACACACACACACACACACACACACACATAAGACATTCAAAAAGTTAAACAGCAAAAGGGCAAATAATTCAATCAGCAAGTGTGAACTGCACAGTTTCCATCAGATGGACAAACAGGGAAAAAGAATTTCAGCATCTTTAGTCATAGGTACATCAAAACTGCACTGAGATTCTATATCCCCCAGTCAGATTTACAATTATCAAAGAGGAGGAGGAGGAAAAAAAGGAAGAAGAGGAGGAAAAACCCTCAAACAACAGCCAGGTGTAATGACACAAATCCCAGCACTTGGTATATAGACACAGGATCAGGGTTCAAGATCATCCTCAGCTACCATAGTGCATTCTCGTGAGCCTGGGAGATCCTATATTTAAAAACATACACCAAAAAAACCTGTTTTGAGGCTGGTCACTGGTGACACATGGCTTTAATCTCAGCAGGTAGATCTCTGTGAGTTCAAGGCCAGCTGGTCTACAAAGAAAAAAATAGGAGTACACCACTCTGGAAATCAGAATGAAGATTTCTCATAAAACTAAAATTGGAACTCCCATAAGATTCAGCTAGATCACTTGTGGATAAAAATGCCTGAAGGAGGGGCTGGAGAGATGGCTCAGAGGTTGAGAACACTGACTGTTCTCTCAGAGGACCTGAGTTCAATTCCCAGCAAAACCACATGGTGGCTCACAACCATCTATGATGAGGTCTGGTGCCCTCTTCTGTAAAACTGTATGCATAATAAATAAATAAATCTTTAAAAAAAAATGCCTGAAGGAATGAAAGTCCACTTCCAGGAGGGATACATGCACACCCATGTTTATTGCAGCACCATTCAGAAACAAGTCATGCAATCAGCCTAGTCCCATAAACAGATGAGTGAGTAAAGAAATAAGAGTGGTACTCTGTCATAAGAAAGAATAAAATTATATTTTCTGTAGGAAAGTTGGTAGAACTGTAGAGCATGTTAATCAGACTCAGAATATCACATATTTTCTCATGTTGTTATGGGATATTCATCAGAGAAGACTGCTCAGACATGGTTTTAAGCCAATAGAAAGTATTTATTAGCTGGCTGGTGACTGCACTGGGTATTTGGAATCCCAGTGTAGCATCAGTTGGTGAGCCGTTAAGCACAAAAAACATGTTCTGGGTTGACATACTTGAGTTAATCACTAGCCAGAAGCAGAAATGACCTGGGTAGATAGTAGTCAGTCCTTTGTACTCTTGGCAGATAATCCTAGAAGAGTGTCTTAGAACAATATATTGGTGGAAGAAGAGCAAAATGATGCAATCACTCTGAAAAATTGGCAGTGTCCAACATTTACTTCATATACAAACCATCCATTCCACTCCTATGTATTTACCCAAGAGAAATGAAAGTATATACCTATACAAAGTCTCTTACATGAGTACTAATAGCACTTTATTTGTAGCAGCTAAAAACTAGAAATGACCTAAATTTCTGTGAATAGGTGCATGGATGAACAAATGTAATATTCATGCAGGAGATTACTCTTAGCCATACATTGTAATGGATGAACTGTTGATATATGCAACAACATAGAAAGGCTAATCTGTGCTTAAAAAAATAGGCTGAGATAAAGGCACACACACACACCTTTAACACCAGTGCTGAGAAGGCAGAGGCAAGTGGATCTCTGTGAGTTCAATGAGGTCTACATAGTGAGTTCTAGGCCAGTCAAGAGAAAGAAAAAAAAAAAACTAAAAAAAAAAAAAAAAAAGACAGATAGGAGCCAGGCATGACATACTCCTTTAATCCCAGTGCTTGGGAGACAGAGGCAGGCAGATCTCTTGAGTTCATGACCATCAAGTTATAGGACAGCCAGAACTATATAGAGAAATCCTGTCTTGAAAAAAAAAACAAAAATTAATAATAATAATAATAATAATAATAATAATAAATGGGGAATCTGGGGCATGAGGACTTGGCTCATTTTCTTTTTTTTCTTTTCTTTTTTTTTATTTTTATTATTTTACTTTATTTATTTATTTGCCTTGGTGTTTGCCTGGAACTGGAACTACAGACAGTTGTTAGCTGCCATGTGGGTGCTGGGAATCAAACCCGGGTCCTCTGGAAGAGTAGAGGGTGCTCTTAATCACTGAGCCATCTCTCCAGCCCCGACTTGGCTCATTTTCAACCTTATAAACTGAGGTCATAACTGAATTTGGCTGATTCCCAAGACTAAATTCTGAGTCTCAATATACTCCACTATTCCCCATCTATAGTATGATGCCCCCACTTATAACATGACATCCTCACCGGTAGTACACTGTCCCCACATACAGTAGGATGTCTCCTCCCCATATACAGTATGATGTCTCCCTCTTTCTTTTTTGAGGGCACATGTGGTACATTGCATAGAAAGCGAATTTGGAAGAAAATATATTTAAATGACTATATGCTTTGTGATTAGTTATAGGTATCCAATTTCTAGAAATCAAGCTCTCTCCTTGACTCTTGTGCATTTTAATAATAAATATATATAAAATGTCAGTTGTTCTAAGAAAAAAAAACCATTCATTTTCGTGAACTAAAATAGAAAGCATTGAACTTTTCTTTGATTATGAGATACAGTTTATGAGAAAATTTCCCGGGTTCCTACCTGAGTTTGAACCCAGCTTCACTGGTTTTCCAGCTGCAAAATGCTGAAGTTTTCTAAACTTCAGCTTCCTCCTCTGTAAGATGCTGGCATCTAGAGCCACCGCGGAGGCCAACTGAGGCAATGCACAAAAAGGGCTTAATCACAAAGCCAGACATACAGTGAACTGCCAATTAATATTAGTTACTTTATTATCATTGTTCTGAGTTTGGCAAGCAAGTTGTCTAACACTGGCTTTTTAACAAATCAGAATATCATCTTAAACACAGGATCTACTTACACATTAGAGAAAACTTATTTATAGTAGGTGGGAAAAAAAAACAAAAATCAAAAAGTCAGATATATGGCCCAACCGTCTCCAGAATCTCAGCACCTGGGTGGTGGAAACAGCAGGAAGAGCACAAGGTCAGCCTTGTTATGTAACAAGCTTGAAGCCAGTCCGTACCACACGAGAGCATGTCTCAAAACAAACAAACAAAAGAATCAGTTCACTATGAAATAGCATATTGTAGGAAGGAATGAATGCTGGAGGACTGTTCTGCTCACTATATCTATAATTTCTGATCAGTGCAACTTAAATTAAATTAAGTGAAAATAATTTTAATTAAATTAAAATTGCTGATCTAAAACATTTTAAACATGAATACAATAACAGAGGAAGTAAAGATTTAAGAGGATTAATGTGAGTCTTTAGCCCACCACAATTACATGTGACAATGGAAGGGGCCCTGAAATTCCCCGGATTTGTTTCCTAGTCCAAAGTCTTCTTAGTTCTTAAACTCAATAATTCACACATCACATGTTTACTCACCCTTCACTGGACATTAATTTCCCACTTTGGGGCCAGGCCCTGCATTAGGACCTGGAGAATCAACATACTTAAATGTCTCTGCTCCCATTACAAAGCTTACACTCTAAAAGAGAAATATAAATCATATATATATGCATTTATATATGTGTATAATTATAATCAAAGTACAGACTGCCATGAGAATAAGAGGGAGCCCTTGACAGTACTAAGATTTATTAAGGCAATAACTAGACAAACAAACTATGGCTTATTCTGCCCCAGCAGTAGCACTGAACCACAGTACCCTTGGACATCTCCAATAAATTCGTGAGTTTAGGAGACCCATGAAAAATCTGGTGTCAGTGTGTTTCTATTCATTAGGCATTGCTAAATCTTTCAGCAATTTATGAGCCAGTTAGGTCTATAAAAACAAGGAAATGGCTGTGGTGGAATAATCTGTCATATGGTGCCTCAAATAGATGGCCCTTTATTCCAGCAGTCCCTGAAATGGCATGAAACCTTTTCCTAAGCATTTGCTCCCCATCATTGAAAACAGACCCTTTCTTTTACTCTCAAGATTCAAGGGAGATGAATCCTGAGGCAGGTCCCCCAAACTCTCCCCCATTGTTTCTTGGACAGAATGAGGCCTGAGGTTTTTGGCCTCAGGTGAGATAGAGCAGAACTGAATCTGGGACTTGGGGCAGAGCTGGAGTCCTGAGATTGTGTTCATTGCTAGTTCACTCAGGCTGGGGGTGAACTTGGTCTTGGCCCTGACTGATGGTGTGACATCACACAGGTCAGCTCTGCTCCTCTCTACAGCTGAAATATTTGCCTGACCCTTCACCGTTTCCCTGAGCTTAACCCTCCAGGAAAGCTTTGCTGTTTCCTTATGGGTCTATATCAACAGTATATATCCATTCTAACACACTTAGGGTGTCCTCCACTTCCCACAGTGGAAACAGGAGAATCGTGAGTCTGAGGCCAGCCTTGTACACATGTACACATAATAAAACCTTATCAAAAAAATTTAAAAAGGAAACAAAAAAAGTTCATATAAAAGGCTTTATTAGGAAATTTAAAAAAAAGAATAGTTTCACAATCCTAAACACATATACACAGGCCTCTGATATGCCAAGTCCCAAGAGCAAAGGAGAAGGCTGGAGCTTGACTGAAGAAAGGAAAAAGTTACCAAGAGTATTTTGATGTGAAGCCTAGCAACATCTATGATCCTTACTGTAGAGCCGGAAGTTTTGATTAATGTCAGCATTTGGGAGGCAGAGGCAGGTGGCTTTCTGAGTTAGAAGCCAGCCTGGTCCACAGAGTGATATAGCATGAATTTGGATTGTACTGAAAGATACTCAGATCCAGATATCGGGAAAAGGCTGAAATATCAGAGAGAGGAAACACCACAGTCAAATCTCACCCAGATATCTTCCAGCTTCCTCAGCCTCAATCCTGGTTGCTTCTCCCTCTGATGTTTTCCTATGCCGCCTTAAATACCCTTCTCACTAGCTGTATCCCATCCAGGTTAGGTGGAAGCCACTTTGTTAATCAGCCTTGAACTCAGAGAAACACAGAAAGTTCTGTTTCTGGAGTTAGGGAATCATAGGTCACCACTCCCAGGCTTTCCCTGTGCTATTACAACAGCGTAAGTTCCAGGACAACCATAGCTACATAGAGGAACTCTGTCTCAAAACAAAACAAAAAACTAGAGTTAAAATCACAGTGGTACTGAGCTTGCCACACTATTTCTGGAACGGGTGTTTGTGATCCCAGTGACTTTTTAGTCCCATGGCCTCGGTGTTACCAGTCATCTGCCTGGGGTCTGTTTTCTCTGCCCAGGCAAACAAGAAGCTCTGTAAGAGCTGGCTTTAAGGCTCTCTTGTTTCCACAGCAGCAGTGGGCAGTTAGGAGCTGCAGCGGGCCGAACCCCCTTATGCCAGAGTTCTCAAGTGGGCATCAGGTGTTCGGACCTGTACTCTTGCCTACGTTACAACTCCTGTACAGGTCTAGGAAGTCAACAACCCTTAGCTTTAACACTAGTTAAGTGTTACAGCTCTTGACCTGGGGATCTGATGGTCCCAAAGATGTGGCAAAGCTTCTGGTGTCCGGGACTAAGTTTCACTGTACAGCCTCCCACCCTTCAGCCTTTGCTCCTCAGCATCTCTTGCCATCTCTCTCCTTCCCCGGCTGCTCCCGAACTGTTCAGCTGTCAAGCAGCTGTCTGCTTTGCCACTGGTGCTCAGCTGTCACTGCCACTGCTTCCTCTGTCACCGCCTCCATTGTCTCTGTTGTCCAATGCTTCTTTCTTTGTGTTGCAGAAGAAAAGAGCACTTGGGGGTGCTTTTTGTTAGGCCTAATGGTACAATAAGAGAGGCGGCTCAGGAGAGTGTCTCCCAGCCTGTCTCATAAGTGAGCCGGAGGAGACATTTGGATCCACACGGCCTTCTCATTGCTATGACAGGGCCACCTGACAAAGGCAACTCTAGGGGGACAGGTTTGTTTCCGCCCATCATCGCTGCAGGAGCTGGAGACAGCTGGTCACATTGGATCTGAAACCAGGAAGCAGAGTGAAGAATGTCGCTGCTCACCTGGCTCTCTCCTTGTTACAAAGTCCTGTTACATAGCAGCCATAAATCCCATGAAACGTTCCACACAAACAGCCACACAAGTGCTTCTGCTAGGCAACCAGGGGAAATGCTGTCCTGGCTGAGGTAGAAATGATTGCAAGGTCACAAAAACTTCTTCCTGACTTGTGCTAGCAGAAACTCAAACAGCCCTAGTTGAGTCTAAGTCTTCAGGGACTGAGGCAATCACTTGTGATTATCATGCAGATTTTCTGCAGGCATGTTCTCAAGAGATGTACAAAATGGTGCTGGCATAAGGGTAGCTATTTGATTGACAGCCTTCTGCAGCAAGGGAAAATCTAACAGCTGCCAATTAGGGAGTCAAGTTGTCTCATCCTGTACAACTTTACTTATATATAAGAAAATAAACATGGAAGGAGTACTTACAGTAGTAATGTTCATAGTGATTTTAGCAGATTTTAAAGTGCCTAACAGTGGCCCAGGGGCCCAGAGAAGAGTAGGCCTCTCTTATCTGACTCATCAGGACCCAAGTACAGTGTTATGGAAATAACTCCAATTTGTATAATACATCTTCACAATTTCTAAAATTTTAAATCAGATTTGTTAATTTTATTTTATGTGAATGCTTTGCCTCCCTGTGTGTGTCTGTGAGTACCATGTGGTTGCTTTATGCTTGAGGAAGTCAGAAGAGAATATCAGATCTCCTGAAACTGGAGATGGATAGCTATGAGCTACCATATGGATGCTGGGAATTGAACCCAATTTCTCTGAGAAAGCAGTCAGTACTCTTAACCACTGAGCTATCTCTCCAGCCTATGTCTACAATTCTTTTTGGCTATATCACTTCACTGTAGAGATTCCTAAACCTTACCCTGCTCCAAGATTCTCTGAGGTGCTTGCTATGGATGCAGAATCCATAACCCAGTAGATGTAGAGCCCTGACAACAACACATTCTACAAGTCATTGCCTCTACACCAAGCTACCAGTGTAAACTCAGAGTGAAGAGAACTACTACTCTGTATTTGAAGGTCTAACAACCCTTGAATTTTATTTTGAAGTGTCTTGAATTTGACACCATAAAGTCATTAAGCAAATTTCAAATACGTGAAAGATGATAAATGCTGGGCTTGGCAGGCTGAGGCAGAAAGATTGCAAGCTCATGGGCTATGAGAGTGAGTTCAAGTCTAGCAGGAGCAACTAAATAAAACCCTTCTTAAATTGAAAAGCATAGAGAGGATTTGAGGTATAGCTCGATAGTATAACTCTTGCCTAGTATATTCCAGAGCTGGGGTGCAATCCACAATACCAGGGACAAAATGCTGATAAACTTTTGGGGACATCAGGGCTAGAGAGAGGGCTCATCATGTAGTGCTTGTTCTCAGCGCCCAGGTCAGGTGGTGCACAACAACATGTGTTGTATACAAATTGGAGTTATTTCCATAACTCTGAACTTGGGTCCTGATGAGTCAGATGGAGAGGCCCCCTCCTCCCTGGGCCACTGGGCCACTGTTAGGCACAACTCTAGATCCAGTGGCTCCCTCACTCTCCGGACACTTCCGTCCATAAGCTCATACCCACATACACACTCACACATTTACATGTAATTAAAGATAAAATTGGCCTGGAGAGATGGCTCAGCAGTTAAGGGCACTGATTGTTTTTCCAGAGGATCTGAGTTCGATTCCCAACATCCACATGGCAGCTAACAACTGTCTGTAATCCCAAGATCTGACACCCCTACACAGTTATACATGCAGGCAAAACACCAATTCACATAAAATAATGAAAATAAATATTTTAAAAAGAGATAAAATCTTTTTTTAAACCTTTGGGAGCATCATGTTTTGGTACAATACATTCTGCAGTCATGCTAGCTGAAGTGTAAGTTCTGTCCAGATTTACTTTAGGTTTTAGGTCCCTGGATAGTGAATATTTAGAATATAAAAAAATAAATCACTTCTATATCCCTGTCCTCAGTCCTTAACATAAGGCCTGCTGAACAGCAGAGCTTATGGAAGTGGGTACCCAGGTTTTACACTGTTCCAGCATTCACAAATCATGCTGTGGTAATTAGGTTTGCTTTATTAGCCCCAAAGATGGCCTGGGGCTAGGATTGGTCTCTGTTTCTTAACTTCTGATGCCTTTACTCTTGCAAAACCAAAATTTATTATTTTGTTGCTGCTCTGGTTAAAATTCTTTATTATATTTCTTGGCTTTTCCAAGTGCATAGTTGACATTTGATATAAAGTTGCTATGTTGCATCATGATGTTTGCTTTAAAAATAATAAAATGGGTTTTTTTACTATCAAGATTAAAAAAAATACCCTGTCATCTATGAGACAATCGGGTACTAAGAGACCTCTGTCATAGTAGTGTCATTTGGGGCAAGGCACTGTCCAATTCCAATGTAATCTAAGCTGCTTTTAACATCACCCTACCTTCTCTAGAATTTCTTCTGTGTGTAACCTCCAGCCCACGCCCCTTTGTGCCACTGCCCAGAAATTTATGTTCCCATCCTTTTCCTCATCTCACTGGCACCATCAACCCAATGTGAGTCTCGCTCTTTCAAGTCTATAGGATCCTTTCAAAATTCAAGGCCTATTCAAACTTTAAAGTCTCTAGCATATGGCTAAGTTACTAAATTACTAATAATTCTCTCCTACAGCCTTCCCAAGCCATGTTTCAGACTTTGTTTGCTCTCCAAACCTTCAGTACTTGGTGGGGGGGGGGGACTGAGTGAGTTCAAGGCCAGCCTGGACAACTAAATAAGACCCTGTGATAAAATGAAAAGCAAAAAGAAGGCTTGGAGTGTAGCTCAGTAGTAGAGCTCTTGCCTAGCATGTTCAAGAGCTGGAGTACAATCCATAACACCAGGGGGCAAAATGCTGATAAAGTCTTGGGGACATGGGGCTAAAGAGAGGGCTCTCTGCACAGCATAGCCCATCTTGGGACAGTTTCTATGACAAAATTCTTTTTTTATATTGTAAATTCTCTTTACTTGAAGATGCACTCAGTAAGTAAAGATTAACAAAGACTGCTGTGCCAAGCACTAGGCTAAGCATTAGAAACATGGTAAATAAGGCAAACCATGTACCATAGCTGGTGATGAGACTTTGAAGTCTGGCATCTCAACTACTGGCAAGAATGTAAGGGAACGTAAACTTTCACACACTCCTGTGGGATTAGAAATTAGTACAGACACTTTAGGAGAACAATTTGAAAATATCTAATAAAGTTTAAAACATATACTTTCCTTCCATTTTTGGCAGTGTTCCAAATTAGTGAGGTAAATATCCAGGCTATAAACTTAAGAGAATAAGCACAAAGAAAGAAAAGAAATATGAAAAAAGTAAATTAATGGGGAAAAGACAAACATACCATAGAGGATATAACAAAGTCACAAACTGATGCTTTAAAAATACTTCTAATATAATTAAGCTAAAAGAGAGAAGGCGGGCCTAGGGATGCAGTGGGATAGCACTCAGCACTTGCCCAGTGTGCAGCAGGCCTCGGTTCTGTCCCAGCCCCACATGACGCAGGCATGGAGACTGTTTCAATTTGCTCTTGTGCTACCATGGTAAACACTATGACTAAAGGAAACTTGGGGGCAGAAAGGGTTTACTTCAACTTACAACTCTCAAGTCTCCACCATAGCGGGAAGTCGGATGGGAACTCAGACACTGAACAGAAACCACAGAGGAATGCCTGCTTGGTGACTACCTCCTTCTCCCATGCTCGAGTAGCTCCCTTGTCCTTAGACACGGTATCACCACCCTCCCATGTCAGTCATCAGTCAGACCGGAGCCCCATAGACATGCTCACCACCAATCTAACCAAAAAAGAACAGCTTTCAACTGAGGTTCTCTCCTCCCTGGTGACTCTGGGCTGTGGCAAGCTGACAAAAAAACCTAACCTGAAGACTGGTTCATGCCTGTCATTCTAGCACTAGAGACGAAGGTAAGAAGAGCAGAGTTCAAGAGAGTTTGAGGCCAGTCCTGGATACATGAGATTCTGTGGGGGACAGGAACAAAATAAGCACTTATAAATCATTAAAGATTTCACTGCTTCTCTGTAGAAATACCAAGCTACAAGATAAACAAAGTACAGAGAGAGAGAAAGAGAGAGATCAAGGTAAAATAGTTGACATCCGTAATCCCAACACAGGCCAGTCAGGTATATATAGTAAATTCTAGAATAGCTTGGGTCACAGAATAAGACCCTGTTTCACAAAACCAAAAATCAAACAAAAAACTCTTGCCCCACTTGGTGTTGCCTTTGCTGCTGGACATTGTATAGCAGGTAATAAAGGGGTTAAATAAGGGGAGCAGAGAGATGGCTCTACAGGAAGTTTGAGGACAGCCTAGACCACAGGAAACACTATCGTGGAAAAGGGGGTGGGTGACAAGAAGATAGCTCTATAAGATAAGAACCTGAGTTCAGATCCCAAGCACCTATGTAAGAGTTGGATGTAGAGATGCACATCTGTTACTCTGATACTTCGTGAGGCAGAAGCACAAGAGAATCCCTGGAATTTACTGGCCAGTCGGTTCTAGCTGAACTGGCAAGAACCCTGCTTGGTGTCTCAAAAACTAAGATGTAGAGAGATAAAGACACCTGAAGTGAGCATCTCCACCCGTGTGTGCACACACATGCCCATACACCTGCATACATGTGCACCTACACACAACTGTTAAAAAGAGCTGTTCACACATAAAAGTATATTATAGAGATAACATTTTCCTCAATCTACTTATGATTATAAAATGTTGAAAGCATTCTCTTTGTTGAAATCAACACAAATACTTCATTGTATTTTAGCAGCATACTGGGAAGCCTAGTCAGGCAGATAAAACAATAACAAGAAATACAATTGTAAAGATTGTGGGCTGATGAGATGGCTCCCCAGTCAAGAGCACTCGCTACTTCTGCAAAGGACCCCAGTTCAGTTCGCAGCTCCCACAACAGTTCATAACTCTAGTTTCGGAGGATCTGATTCCCTCTCCTGACCTCCTCAGGCACAAGGTGCACACATGGTACACAAACATATATGCTGGAAATAAAAATAAATTAGAAAAATCTTTTTAAAAGAAAAAGTAAATTCTCAGGTCATAGGCTAGGGAGATAACTTGGTGTCAGAGCACATATGAGTATTGGGTGAAAGCAAAAGCGGAGAGTATATGAAGTCATTCTCTCATCTCCGTGAGTGCACACTCTCAAGCATGTATATACATACGGGGGGGGGAGAGAGAGAGATAGAGGGAGATTGGGGGGAGAGGGAGGGAAGGGGGAGAGAGAGAGGGAGGGAGGGAGAGAGAGAGGGAGAGATAGAGGGAGAGAGGGAGAGAGGGAGAAAGGGGAGATCCTCATGTCCTTCTTTAAAACTCCTCTTTTAAATTTATTTGCATTTATTATTCTAGGTTCCTGAAAAATTACCTCAAACTTGGAAAAAAATTTTTGAGTTCACCTCTAGCTGTGATGATGTCTGTAGTGCCAGCACATGGGAAGTAAAGGAAGAAAGATCAGGAGTGAAAAGCCTCCGTTGGTCCAGCCTGAGCTGCATGAGACCCTGCCTCAAAACACAAACAAACAAACAAAAAGATTCACGTCATCCAGAGGGTCATAAATTGTGACCTTATAAATTCTAGCTAATTCGAGTAAAAACCAACAGAGGAGAGGCGAGCCGCAGCCTAATCCTTCACAGAGTCAGCACAGGAACCACTTCTTCCGGTGCTGAAAATTCGTAGAAATTTGAAAATTATGAGGCCAATATTGATAATCCCCCAGGAGAGACTACCAATCCAGCAGGGCGGGCCTCAGCGGTCTGCCTATCTAACCGATTTAGTTTCCCTACCAACTGCTGCTTCGCCCACCCAGAATCTCCCAGAGAAGCTTAATTAAACCTTGCCATGGTGGGATTTGTTTTTCCAGGTTAAGTTACCAGGCCTAGGTTTCTTGTGTCTCCTGGGGCTAATTCTGAATTAAATCCTCATTAGCTGTGCCCATGGAGTAACCTCAGCATAACCACTTCTCTTCCATCCTTCCCTAACCTCCGTGTCAACACCAATTTCCACTCCTAAGACTCAGGAGAAATATAGGGTGAGCAGACCACAAAACTTGTGGCCACTGGGATGAGTGTGAACCCACAGCGTTTACTGGGCTGAGAGCAAAGGGTAAGATTGGGAAGGCAGCTACTGGGACTTCTGGGGGCTTTAAAATGTCTCAGCAATACCCCTTGCTGCTGCCCAAGGACAGGGAAGCAGTTCTGGCCTGGCTTCCCAAAGGGAGGCTGACTTGGAGCCGAGTCACTACTGTAAGTAGGTAGAAACTATTTTCTTCATTCTGCTGCCTTCCAGGATGCTATCTCCTTCTCTAGGGTTCCCTTTCAGACAGCCTGGGCTTCTGGAGGTCTGGCTATAAACAACACCCCTTCCTTGAGCTGCTTCTGGAGAATCTCCTTGAGCTCCTTCTGGAGAATCTCCTTGTTGGTTTGCTTGCTGCTGTTCTGCTGATGAGACATCGCCTCTTTTCAGTGTGGACCCACCAGGACCTTGCCCTTGAGACAGAAGTTTGAAATGGTGTTTATAGTATGACCAGTTGTTTTCTTACTCTTATATTTTAAATACCAAACAAGTGTCAAGCTCGCTGTTAGATGTCCCCTGACTCTTTGTGGGGTATAGATGAGTTCAGCTGGCAACTTTATCTGCTTCCAGAACAATGAAAGAACTACTTAGCTGCCCATTTTTTGGAAAGATAAACAAAGTCTGTTTGATTCAGAGGGAAAGGTCAAAGCTGTCAAGAGATTAACATAAAGGATGCTGGCTGGACATAAATGCTCCCAGTTCTCTTTACCCTGCTTTGCCATTCCCAAGCTAGTAAAAAAGAAGTATTCTGACGTGTCAACTTTGACGGACAGCCACATGGAAATGCTTCTTTAGATTTTCTTCAGAGAATTGCTTATAGAAACTTGAGTTCAACTCACTCATACAGAGGAAAATTGAGCATTTAGGAATCTATCTGTCTGTAAATCAGTTCACTTTGTATTCATTAGAGTCAAAGCCAATCACCAATATGTTGTTTATTTCAACCTACTTTTTTCTTTATATAGCTGTGTTGAGTGTTTTAGAATTGATGCCCAGTTAGCTTAAATGTCCATTAGTGGGAAGCTTGGGTGATGTCTACAATTGTGATGTGTCTGCTGTTCCATTGACGTTGGGTATTTGTTCTGCTGCTTCCTGTGGAAAGGCTGTAGGAAGCTTAATGGAAGATACATTGATATCACTTTTGGTTTTCTTTGTTTGAGGAAGCCCTGAATGGATCAAGAGAATCTTGGCCCACTCCAGAAGCACATTTTCAGTGACTGGGGAGCCTCTTTGCTTTCTCCAGAGTTGTCTGTTTTCTGAAGGTTTGCTCACTGACTTGCCTGGGCTCTGACTTGATTCTTTCCAGCAGGAAGTTGCACCTGACCTCAAAGTCTCCCTCCCCCCTTTCTGCTGTAAAGTCATGGTTTACTGAGAAGACAGACCCACCTTCGGCCACACTGAGTACACAGAATTTAGAGAGACTGTGATGTCACTCAGTTGATAGAGTACTTTGCCTAACATGCACAAAACCCTGGGATTGGTCTCTAGACTACATCAAATTGGACATGGTGCCAGGTATGGTGGCCAGCACCTTTAATCCCAGTACTCCAGAGGCAGTGTCAGACAGATCTCTGTGAGTTTGAGGTGACCTAGTCTACATAGTGAGTTCCAAGCCAGCCAAGGCTGCATAATAAGCCCCTGTCTCAAACCAAAGGAGTCAGAATACAGGGTGCATGCCCATAATCCCAGCACTTGGAAGGAAGAGGCAGGGAGGATCAGAAATTCAAGGTCATCCTTGCCTTTGAGATTGTATCTCAAACAAATACACAAGTAAATGGAATTTCAGGAACTCAGAAGATAGCATGACTCCTGGGTTACAGGGGCAGGGCATGGTTTTTAAAGATGATGGGTAAGCAGGCTGGATCGGATGGGTGACTGAAGTGTTAGAGTGTGATTATTCTATCGGCTCCTACCTTGTTCCATAGGAATGAGTGTCTGGGCCCTGGGGACAGGTTCTGTACTCACAAGCAGCTGCCTGGGTAAGGGGCACAATTTCAGACCTTCTCTGTACTTTGTCCTTTGGGGCCTTTAAGTCATACTTGAGCCCCAGCTGAATCCTGAAGCAGGCTATGTGCCTAACTTCCAACCATCTGAGGACACAGGAAAAAATAACCACAGACTCATTTTCTCCTATTTGCTCACTCAAAAATCAACAGAAGATTTGATTGACAGATGTGGGTGAGGATCCCCCCATACACCAAGCAAGCTAACAATTCTTAAGTAGACAACAGCTGGGTGTCATTTAACTCAGTTGTGACACTCTTAGAGACAGTAGCCAGTCCCACAGTTAAGGGCATGTTCAGATGTCCTTCCTTGGCCTCAGGTTGTTTTGTCCAGCCTTTAACCATCCATTGATGAGCTGGGATTTTCACAATCCCCTCCTCAGAACTCAGGGGTATTATTAAGGTAAATTGCAGGTTATTATAAAGGACATCACACAGAACACTGATGAGCAGTCCATGAAGAGATACATGGGGCAAGACTTAGGAGGAGAGAGACATAACTACCATATTCTCCGATGTGTACCACCTTCCAGGACCCCCGCCACGTGATCAGCTTCCATTACATCGGTATGAGTGATTAACTGACTGGCCAGCTTCTCCTTTAGCCTTCCTTCTCTGGAAGATGGAGGGCATAGTGCCAAAGAATCCAACGATAGATTCCTGCCTTGGTTCTTCCCTGACCAGTCATCATTCAGGTTACAAGAGGGTACTTCTCTCTGCAGATTCTGAGACCTAAGAGCTGTGTGTAGGTATCCAATATATGTCCTACACCATCACTGTCACGTTCTGAGGAGGAAGAGGAGCATAGATTCAAGAGGGAGGTGCTGAGTCAAATTGTCTTCAGGCAAGAGGGCTTGCTAATGCGAAAGCTATTGGTATACCACACAACAGGGTCTGAAGTAAGAATCTTGGATGTTGCTAGTTGGTGGTGGTGCTGGCCTTTAATCCCAGCACTTAGGAGGCAGACGTAGGTGGATCTCTGTGAGTTTCAGGTCATCCTGGCCTACAGAGTGAGTTCCAGGACAACCAGGGCTACACAAAGAAATCTTGTCTCCAAAAATCACACACACACAAAAGAGAATCTTCAATGCTGCCAAAGCAAGGTGTCTACTCTTTGTGTGTGTGTGCCTGTGTGTGTGTGTGTGTGTGTGTGTGTATGTGTGTGTGTGGTGTTTGTTTATTTGTTGAGACAGGGTCTCCCTGTGTAGCCATAGCTGGCCTGGAACTCCATACATAGACCAGTATGATCTTGAATTCACAAAGATCCTTCTGCCTCTGCCTCCAGGTGTAAAGGTGTCAGCCATCACTTGACAAGGCATCTTCTTTTAAAGGTTTCTGAGGGAAGCAAGATCTTGCCTTTGGAGGAAGCAGGCTTAGTTAATATGTGACTTATGTCACATGACAGAAGTAGAGAACAGGGCCATATGTGACTTATGTTACATGACAGAAGTCACTCTTTCTCTGGGTGGGGGTGGGGTGCTTGGTTAATGTGTGACCCATGCAATGTCAGGCTGCCTTTGACTCCCAGGCAGCAAGGGAGTCCTGCTAAAGGTCCTCTCTGCCTAGGCCCTTTGCTTAGCCTGTGCCCTTTGACAGTCATATCATTCACTTTGGCATCTGTTAGGCACAGTGATTAGACTAATCTGTTTAGTCACAATTTTGTCTCCACATAGAGAGATAATGCTCAAGAAACCATAAATTATTTTAATGTTGTTAAAGGTAAAATATGTTTTCTCTTTATATGGCAAGAAAGAGTTTACCCAATAGTATTTCAATATGGACCTGGTGACTCAGGCCTATAATTCTAGATATTTGAAAGGTAAGAAAGAAGTTTCCAAGTTCAAGGTCAGTCCAGGCTACAGAGTAAGTTCAAGTCCTTCCTAGACAACTGAGTAAAACCCTGTCTCAAAATAAAAAGTCAGAACAGATCTGTGGATGTTATACAGTAGTAGAGGGCTTGCTTGGCATGCACAAGGGCCTGGGTTCAATTCCCAGTGCTAACAAATCAAGCACTGCTGTAGGAGAGAGGAATTGTGCTGAGCTCTGAACACAGCAACTACAGAGAGCAGGGAGATGAGGCAATGGGTAGAAATGACTCAGAGCAGTGATCCCCATGTGTGGTTCGAATCCCTGGAGGCCAAATGACAATCTCACAGGGGTCCTCTAAGGCCATCAGAAAACACAGATGTTTATATCACTGTTCATTACAGTAGCAAAATTGTGGTTATGAAGTAGCAACAACAATAATTTTACGGTTGGGGGAATCAGCACAACATAAAGAACTGTATTAAAGTGTCATAGCATTAGGAAGGTTGAGAATCACTGCCCTAGAGAAAACCAGTTTTAAGGGGATTCATATTAACATAATGAAATATTTGCTAAAGGTAGACCAAAGGGGCTCAGGAACTTAGGAATCAGACAGTGATGGTTGCTAACAGGTCAAGATCAAAGCCTAGTTGAGAACAGGCTCAGAGGAGCCTAGCTGAAGTTTGGTCAGGGAGAAAGTCTTGGTCAGTATCCACAGCCTTCTCCTTCCCACACCACTGCCCCAGCTCAGCTATGAAAGAGGAAGCGGTTTCTGCTTCCCTCAGCCAGTCCTTTCCTTTGGACCTCCCAGGCTCTCTCCTTGTGAAGAGTAAGAACGGCAGACTCCAGATTTGGCCTCTCAACTGGCACACTTATTTCTTACTCCGTCTAGTCCTGGATGAGGGAGCCAGGGAAGCTTGTTTCCCAGAAGCTGAGCCCCATCCCTGTCAGCCCTGCTGGAAGCCTTAGTCAACAGAGGAAGAAGCAGAGTTACTTTGCTGGCTTCTCTTCAGTCAGTCATCTGACAGACTGGGCCCATTGTGTGAACAGAGCTGAAGGAATCTTAAATCCAAGCTATAAGAGAAGGGCGGCTGTTCTGGTTTTCTTTTGTTTTAATTTCCTTCATAACAAGCTGGACTTGGCCAGAGAAGCAAACAACAGTCCATGGAGGTTTTGGTTGTTCTTGTCCATGTCTTTGAGACAGAGAGTCTCATGCAGCCAGAGATGGCTTTGAACTATATACAGCCTTCACATGCTGAAGATTACAGAGGGTCCTTTGCTTTGTTTAGCTGTGGGAGATTGTTTTATTTTGTTTTGTTGTTGTCTTGGGGTTGTTTTATTGTTATTGCTCTTTTGCCACTTGGCTTCAAACTTGTGAGCTCCTTGCCTCGTCTCCCAGGTGCACAACATCCCTCCTAGGCTGGTCCTTCTCCGTCCCTTCCACTCCAGGAAGAGTGCACAGCTCCAGAGTTAGATCTGGGAGTGACTCCTTCCAATGCCATGATACTTCTGCACAGTTTCCATTTCCACCATTGTGATAGATTTTTTGTTTGTAAATTTGTTTATTTTTAAATGTGTGTGTGTGAGAGAGAGAGACAGAGAGAGAAAGAGAGAGAGAATGGCATGCATGTGGAGCGTAGAGGTTATCTTTGGAAGTGGGTTCTCTCCTTTGCCTTGCAGAGGCAGGGTCTTTCGGGTTTCTGCTGCTGTGCTGAGCCCTGCACCCTGGCTAATTCTTCTGTCTCTGACTTCCATCCTGCTATCTGAGTGCTGGGATTACAGATGGGCACCACAGCATCAGCTTTTTAGAAGGGTTCCAGGGATCCAACAAGGCTTTTCAGGCCTATACCCACTGAGTAATCTCCATCCCCCTCAGCCCTGATCTGTAGCTTTTTCAAGTACTGTGTGGGGTGTGTGTGTGTGTGTGTGTGTGTGTGTGTGTGTTATGGATACCATATGTGTGCAGAAGTCTTCAGAGGCCATAGGATGGTGTTGGATCATCTGGAGCTGAAATCACAGATAATTATGAGCTGTCATATGGGTGCTGGGAACTAAACCAGGTCCTCTGCAAGAGCAGTAAATGCTCTGAACTACCAAGTCACCGCTCCCGCTCCAAGAGGATTAAATGTATATAATGTATCTATAAAAGAGCCTGCCATATTGCAGGCACTCAATGAATTGTAGCTATTGTGATTCACATTCCTGGTTGGTTTTTTGGTTTGATTGGTTTTTTCTTTTCCGTGAATAGTTTGTTTTTGTTTTTTGAAGCAGGGTTTCTCTGTGCAACAGCTCTAGCTGGCCTAGAACTCACAGAGAGTTCTGCTTCTCAAGTGCCAGGATCAAAGGCGTGCACTGCCACCCTGCCATCGCCGCGCCTCCGGGCTACTTTGCTTTCTTACAGTGGAGAGAACAGTAGATAATCTGGACTCCTACATTTCTACCTCCTTCCTGCTCTGCACTCTGGTTTCCTTATCTGTCGAACCAGGAAGGAGGAACCAGATTAGTGTTTCTCACAAATCACACTCACCTGGGAACTTATTAAATACTAGAATCTTGAGGCTAGGGATGTTGGTCAATGGTAGAACACTTGCCTAACATGCAGGAGGCCCTGGGTTTGAGCCCCTGTATTGCATAAACTGGGTGTGGTGGTTCATGCCTGCAATCCCATCACTTGGAGAGAGAGGCAGGAGGATCAGAAGTTCCAGATTATACTTGGCCACATATTGAGTTTGAGGTCAGCTGATTTACAAAACAAGCTGAGTTTCAGCACCTGAGAGGCTACAGTGGGAAGATGGCTGTGAATTCAAGACCAGCCTGGACTACCAGCTTAGGATAATGCAAGACTCTACCTCAAAACAAAATAAAGCAAAACAAAAAACGGGGATCCCTCCTTGATTATAGGGTTCAGTGATCTAGGGCTTGCCTAGAATGCATGAAGCCCTAGGTGCAGTCCTTATGGGGATGGGGCAGAGAAAGAATAGGCTAGGATAGAGACATGAAATAGTCAAAGGAGATGTTACTGGTGCCAAAGTTGGCCAGTGGTCCAATATTGTAGAACTATTTACTTGCAACTGATTATATAAAGGATTAACATTTATTAAGCAGTTAAATAAATATTTATTGATATAAATTGAACTTTAAGACAATTTTTGGAGAGCGAAACTGTCCCACGCAGGATGGTGCCAGTCCTCTCCCAGAGAACGCAGGAACAAAAAGGAAGGAAGGTCATCATGCAACTGGGTTCTCGGTGGGAACTGGCCATGCCTCATTTAGGTTCCTGAGACCCCAAAGCTAAGCCTCTAGGTCTCTCTCAATAATGCCTGAATCCCACTACAGTCCAGCCATGTGAAGAGGCAGAGGAATCAAGCTTAGTGTTAGAAAAAAAAAAACAAAAAAACAAAAAAAAAACATTAAGTTCAAGGGATACGTGAGACTCTGTCAAAAACCAAAAACAGCTGGTCGGTGGTGACACAGGCCTTTAATCCCAGCACTCAGGAGGCAGAGGCAAGCAGATCTCTGTGAGTTCTAGGACTGCAGAGGTCTACAGAGCAAGTTCCAGGACAACCAGAGCTACACAGAGAAACCTGTCGTGAAAAGCCAAAAAACCAACCAAACAAAACCTACAAAGAACAATAGGAAGTTAAAAGGTTTGTAAGCAGAGAGTAATGTGATTTGAGCTGGGTTTTTATTATTTATTTATTTATTTATTTATTATGTGTAGAGTGTTCTACCTGCATGTATGCCTGAATGCCAGAAGAGGGCACCAGATGTCATTATAAATGGTTGTGAGCCACCATGTGGTTTCTGGGAATTAACCTCAGGTCCTCTGGAAGAGCTGCCAGTGCTCTTAATCTCTGAACCATGTCTCCAGCCGTGGGTTTTTTTTTTTTTTGGGGGGGGGCACTATGGAAATGAATGGGACAGGACAGAATGAAGGGTTGTTGAAGTAGTGTTCACTTGTCTAAGCAGCAGGAAGGGTGAGTCAGCCTACGGTGGTTGTAAGCTTTTGGTTAGTAGCTCAGCTGTAACTTCTAGGATTGGGCTAGCAAGTGACAGCAAGTCTACAAGCTCAGATGTTGACAAATTCCTTGTGTTTAGTGAGCAGTCCACTTTATAATGCTTCCCATCAGTCACAGCCGGGCTGGTTTTAAAAATCCCCCAGCATCTCGGGTTCAGTGCCTTCAGTTGCCTCTCTTCAGACCCACTCTTAAGGAGGCAGGTTTGAGAAGTGAGCAAAATTTATGGCCAGAGCTTCTCATTTTTGTCAGTCTCTTAAATGTTCCTTTCCCATCTCGGCATACTTTGTCCTCCTGACACCATTCCTCAGAATGCTGCTCTTGGGAAAAGAGAAAAGTAACCCCTGGTTTACAGCTACCAGAGTAACGGTGTTTGAGGTCATCTGTGACCCGTAAGACATGTTGAGGCAATTGGGTAAATAAAGGTGGATATTTTGAGATGGGGTGGCCTAAACTTCACTTTATCCTAAGGTCATACTCAGTGGGAGGGTGCTTGTCTGGTGAGAACATTAGTTAGAATGAACTTGGCCTCCGAAGTTTGACTCACAAAGAAGCAGTATTTCAAACAATACAAAGGGCCCTGGCACTCCAGAGGGATCTCAGAAAAGATGGAGGGCTCCTGTCTGCCAAGGGTGAGAGCTCAGAGCAGGGCTAGAGAACTCGAGGAGACTCCTGAGGAGAAAGGTGGAATTTAGGGACGGGGAATAGCCATGACATCCCAGACAAGTTAAAAACAGTCTTGTTGGCAAACCGGAAGTTCCTAGAGCAGAAGGGAAGTCTGCCCTCATCCTAGGCTGTGCACCTCCCCATGAGCGCAGGGATCATGCGACAACCACAGCCCAGCAATGATCAAAAAGTGAGGCTGCGACCGGAGCAGAAGCCCACTCCTGACAAGTTACTCTGACCAATGCCGACTCATCTTGTTTCTCTCCTCCCCCACCCCAGCTCCTTTTACACCTGGGCAGGTTGGAATCTACTTAGGGGTGAGCAACATAAAATCCCAATCCCTTGTCTTACTGGTATGGCAAGCGTGTTTCATTTTGTTTTGGTTGCATACATCATCTTTTCATTTGTTCTAATCTCCAATCCACATTGTCGTCCATACTTGATTGTTTCTAATTATTTCAAGATTATTCATCTGGATTTACTACGGTTGTCTCAGGTCTTTCCCTTGTGATAATATTGCTTAGTTCTTCAGGAGTATGTGTCTCTGTAGCTTTAACTATTAGTGTCATAATGGTACAATTTGTGTGTGTGTGTATGCATATGTGTGCTGGTACATGTGAAGGCTAGAAGTCAATGTCTGGTTTCTTCCTCTATCGTTGTGTACCTTAATTTTTTAAAGACAGGGTCCTCACTGATTGCACTACCTAGACTAGCTGGCCAGCAAACCCAAGGGACGCAGCTGTCTTCATCTCACCAGCACTGAGATTACAGGCCCAGTGAATCCCCATAGGCGTGGGGATTCAAACTCAGGGCCTTTGAACACAGCTACTTTACAACCGAGCCCTCTCCACAGATCCCAAGACGGAGACTTCTTATGCAGTTATGACACTTCCTGTATAGCCTGGGTGGCTCTCAAAGTCAGATCAGTCCTCCAGCCTGGGCAACACAGCCCTTGCTGGGATTCCAGGAGTGACTTGCCACTTTATATGGTGCTTTTTGTTGTGTAAGGATTAAGTTGCCTCTGAAGACATGTCTGAAACCCAAAGATATTTTAGGTAACTTGCAACATCAGAGCAAATTTATGGCCTCTCAAGTATAGCTTTGGGGGAAATTGACTGTCACAATTTTAGTTTCATCAGCTACAAATTATGTTATTTCTATAATTAAAACCCTGTGATTTAGGCCACACCTCATTTTTTTTTAAAGCAAAAACACTGCTATTTTTACCAAAGTAGTCTGCAAATCATTATCTATTTCCAAAAATCAGGCTTATTCTCTGAGGGGAAACCCTGGATCTCAAAAGGAAGGCACCATGTATAACATCCTCTCTGAGAAATGTAAAGTACCCTCAGTCACTGTCTCCAGCACCGCCACTCTGTAGCACAGCAGTGCGTACATCACTGTAACTAACATACATGAGGGCCTGGACAGGCCTAGTCTTTACACCCAGTTGCAAGATATTCAATTCTAAAACCTGTAAGTCTTTCCCTGCCTCGTGTAAGTCACTTGGCATCCAAGTCTTACCCTACCTGAACTCCTTTGACAATACAATCAGCCCTGAACCAAAGGAATTAAATTCATAGTCTTTATTCTGCTTATTACAAATATCCTCAGGGGGGCTGGAGAGATGGCTCAGCGGTTGGGAGCACTGACTGTTCTTCTAGAGGATCTGAGTTCGATTCCCAGCATCCACATGGCAGCTAACAACTGTCTGTAATTCCAAGATCTGACACCCTTACACAGTTATACATGCAGGCAGAACACCAATTCACATAAGATAAAAATAAATATTTTAAAAAAATATATTCTCAGGGGCTGGAGGGATGGCTCAGTGGTTAAGAGCACTAGCTGTTCTTCCAGAGGACCTGAGTTCGATTCCCAGCATCCACATGGTGGTTTATGGCTGTCTGTGACTGCAGTTCCAGAGGATCCAACACCTTCACATAGACATACATGCAAGCAAAACACCAAAGCACATAAAAAAAAGTACATAAATTTTAAAATGTTAGGGCTGGATAGATGGCTCAGAGATTAAGAACACTGGCTATTCTTCCAGAGGACCCAGGCTCAATTCCCACCAACCATACGTCAGCTCACAACTGTCTGTAACTCCAGTTACAGGCTACCTGGCACCCTCATGTAGGCAAAACACATTTGAATAAAAAAATTAATTTTTAAATAAATAAATCTTTTTTTGTTGTTGTTGTGGGAACATCATTTTTTTCTTGAGACAAAGTCTGGCACAGAACTTATTCTGTAGACCAGGCTGGCCATGAATTCTTGAGTAATCCTCCTGTTTCTGCCTCCCAAGTGTTACCTGCCAACTCTCAGTATTTTTAAATTGGGTACACCTAGAACCCTTATATGTGGTTAGATATAATATGTAGGTAATGCTTGCTTTTCAAAAAATCCACAAAATTATAAATCCTAAAACCTTTCTGATCCCAGGACCCTAACATGCCCATTTGTCCTGGTTTTGTGTTACATTTAGGCCTCTCCCAACACTCAATCATAACCAATTACACTGAGGCTTTATCTTTCTCAAACTCAGCAAGTTTCTAAAATCAGAACTTTTCTATATCCCAAGTTCATTTGGGCCTTTGACCTGGTCAGATTTCCCGTCCTCCTGCCCACTGCGAGGTGTCTGATAGAGTAAGTGACAAATGAGCACTTTGGCTGCACCGTGGATGTCCATACCCCCCCCCAGGTGTGCACTTTGGCTGCACCGTGGATGTCCATTACCCCCCCCCCCAGGTGTTGTCTGTTACCTATTGCTCACGAGTCCTTCTGCCTCTTTGATTTGTGATAATGTATTGAACTATTGACTCAGTCCCATCATGCATGTTCCGTCCCATGAACTCTGACCCCTGAATCCTTTTCTAACTCTCATTTACCAACCACCCTTCTCCCACTTTGCAGGAATTCACAGGAAGCATGTGCAGCAACATCATGTCCTCCTGTGTCTTGCCGTGATCAAAGCTGCTTCCCAACCCTCCCACCATATATATGTCCATTCATTTGTTCTTCTAATTAGTGCCCACTGGTACTCCAGCCCTGCTGTTTGGGGGACAGGGCTGTCTTTGGCCAAAGTTAAACATAAACAGGTTTGGACAAGACTAGAGCTGCAGAATAAAATTTAAAATATGCACTTAGCTGATGCAACTAATTAAAATATTGTCTAATAGATTTTTATTTGTAGTCTAAGTTTTAACAGACCAAATCTTTATAAATTCTATGCAGCACAGGCTAACTGAAAGTTTCAAAACATTATGCTAACTATTCCTGATGCAGGCTTTTTTTTTCTTCTAACAATTCAAACTCACCAGTCCTGAATCTTGTCTCAGAACCAACCTTGCATTAATCTCAGGTCTGATACATTAATGAGAAATATTACTGGTTAATTACATCACAAATTCCCTTTCTAAGATCACATCTTCCTAATTTATTTTTGTGTGTGTATGTGGTACCAGAGGTTGACATTAGTTATCTTTTCTACTGCTGCCTGCATTATCATTACTGTTGGTGGTTTTGATTTTTGGGTTTCGTTGTTTGGCAGGATCTCATATGTAGCCCTGGCTGGCCTGGAATCCACTATGTAGACAACTGACCTCAGACTCACAGATCTCCCCACCTCTGCCTCCCAAGTGCTGAAATTGTAGGTGTATACCACCATGCCCAGATTCCACCTTAGTTGTTGAGGCTCAATGTCTCACTTAACCTAGCGCTTGCAGGCTGGCTGGACTGGCTGGTCAGCAAGCTCTGGGGAATCTACTTGGCTCTACCTTAATACTTCAGCTCAGTCCTGGGATCACAGGCAGGCTCTCCCAGGTCTAAGATGGGTGATAAGGACCCAGGCTCTGCTGGTCATGTTTACACAGCAAGCATGTTATCCACTAAGCCAGCTCCCCAGTTCCCTGCTCATTTATGCTTAGGTTCATTCTGTCATTACTATTAGGAGCCATATGTGCCACAGCACAAGTGTAGAGGTCAGAGGACAATTTCTCTTTGGAGTCCATTCTTTCCTCCCACTTTTATGTAAATCCTGAGACTCAAATTCTGGTCTCCGAGTGCCTTTATCCACTGACTGAACCAGGCCCCCTTTATTTATTTTTTGAGACAGGGTGTCATGTATCCCAGACTGGCCTTGAACTCAATATATATCAGAGAAAGATCTAGAACTTTTAATCCTCCTGCCTTTACATCCTGAGTGCTGATATTATAGGTGTGCATATTTATGGAGGGAAGGTGAGAAAATGCAGGCCCTATTTGTTAGTAGCTAACTCACCCCCCCCCACACACACACACATCTGCATTGTATTGTTTGTGGGGACGGTGAACACTTGTGTGTACTTTCCCACCTTGTTTAAGGCAGGGTCTTTCCACACTGAATATGCCAGGCCATCTCTCCACCAGGGTAGATTAGGATTACAGATGCTTATGTTTCTGTGTCTCACTTTCACATGGGTTCTGGAGATCCAAACTCAGTTTGTCAGGCTTTCGTGGCAAGTGCTTTTATCCACTGAGCCACATTCCTAGCACCACATTTGCTTTTTTTCTTTTCTTTTTTTTTTTTTTTTTTTTTTTTTTTTTTTTTTTTTTTTTTTTTTTTTTTTTTTTTTTTTTTTTTTTTTTGAGACAGAGTTTCTTGGTGTAACAGCCCTGGCTGTCCTGGAACTCACTCTGTAGACCAGACTGGCCTTGAACTCACAGAGATCTGCCTGCCTCTGCTTTCCAAGTGCTGGGGTTAAAGGCATGTGCTACCACTGTCCAGCTAGAAACATATGATTTTTAATAAATAAGGGTCATCAATATCTTTACCCAAAGCATCAATTAATTATGCCATACTTTAATAGATAATCATAGTATGAGACCCTTTCTCAAAAAAGAGGGAAAAAGATTTAAAAGAAAAAAGGTGGAAAGACGTTAGGAAGCAGGGTGTGGAGAGCCTTGAGTCCAGCATCAGCATTCCGGTTGTTTTCCTTCCTCCACACAGCCCCAGAATGATTTTTCTACATTGCAGATATGATTAAGTCCTTTTTCTCATCCACAGCTCTTCAGTCATCTTCAGCTGAAGATAATATTCAAACTGCTTAGCATTATTTACAGATCTCAACCCCTGTATCCACCTGTCATCCCAGTGAAACTTTTGTAGCCTTTTAAATGTAGCATCCTCTCTGCCTTAGATTACCCTCACCCCATATATCTCTTAACAGTCTCATAATGACTCTTTTCATCCAGATAGCCAATTGTCTTGTCATTACTTTAAAAATTTATTATTCTTTGTCTAGAGAATATAAAAGCACCGTGCTTTGGGCATTTCTTTAGACTTCATTCTCTTGTGAAGATCCCCATACACATGTAAATTTAATAATAAAACTTTATGATTTTTCTCTTATTAATCAGTTCTTATACTAATTGGGTTCTTAGATCTAGCCAAAGAGCCCACATAAGAGCTAAGAGGGGGTCGAAAGGACCTCTTTCCCCTCTGCACTCAACTAACTGGTAAGTGATGGAGTCACGTCTGTGTAACCACAGATCCACAGCCTTTCAGCTTCACTGTCCTACCTACTTTATACAAAGCTCAGTGCCCAACTGATGAGAATAGCTCTGTGAACAATTAAGGAACAATGAAGCACTCAACAATGTCCATCGTACTGAATTGAAAAGTAAAGGGGGGTTCAAAAAGGGAGAGCATGCCATTTGGGCTGGCCTGGCTGAAAGAAAAAAAAATGTGATTAGAACCAGCCTTTGAACAGGGCCCTGGAGGAAGGGTAAGACAGAACCAGGAGTTGAGAAGATCAAATGATAGATAAGCAAGGTAATATATATGCAAGAGAAAAGCAGAGGGATGGAGTCAGAATGAAGGTTTTCCCATTGAGAGTGAGGCTAGGGAGCATTTAATCCCAGCACTCGGGAGGCAGAGGCAGGCTGATGTCTGAGTTCAAGGCCAGCCTAGTCTACAGAGTGAGTTCCAGGACAGCCTGGCCTACACAGAGAAACCCTGTCTTAAGAAAGGGAGAGAGGGGAGAAGAGAGAGACAGAGACAGACAGACAGACAGACAGACAGACAGACAGACAGACAGACAGACAGAGACAAGGCTGGGGTAAAAGACAAGGGAATTGTTTGAAGGGAACGTACAGTGAAACTTGGTGAATAGAAAGGTCAGGAAAAGAGAGAGAGAGAGAGAGAGAGAGAGAGAGAGAGAGAGAGCGCAAAGGTGGAGACCAAGGTTTTTTTCTAGGGAAGATGGTCCCCTGGAGGAAAGGCTACAGTACAGTCAAGTCTGCACTTACTTCCCATAGTCAAGGCCACCACTGCAGAGTGAGGGAAGCAGGAGAGGGGTTTCTGCTAGTGGAGATGATTCTGCTGGATGTCCTATTCAAGGAGGGTCTTCCAGGAGGAAGAGAAACAGTGTTACTGTATCACTCTGTGAGTCTTTCACTCTGTAGGCTGTGCTTATGGTGTTCAAAGAAAAGGAATGCCTTCATAGACGTGAGCCCCAAGGCAGTCTAATATATACTAGCCTATTCTGTTGCAGACCGGAAGAGATGGGAGAAGAGACATATGGACCATTATGTGCCGTGTTGGAAAAAATTTGAACTTTGACTTTTTTGCTTTTGCTTAAAGTCTGGTTTTATATCTAAACCACTTGTAAGATAAACCCCTATTGCAGATGACAGGAAAGACCTTTTGAGAGTGCCTTGGGTTAAAAGCTGGGAATGGTAGCTAATACATATGCCAGCAACTGAATGTCTACAGGCTCATTTCAAGCTTAAGGTCAATCTGGGCAACTCTGTTAGCTCCAGGTCAGCATGGACTGCACAGTGAGAGCTTGTTTGAAAATCTAAAATCAAAACAAATAAGACACACACACACATAAGCATTGGGTTAAGAAGAAAACTCTCATACCAGCTTAAAACAACAAGGAATACATTGTTTTATGTGGAAATCCAGGTTTAAGATGGTCTTCAGGGGAGACCTGATCTAGTGGCTTTCTGTGTTACCAATTTACTTATTTATATTATTTATTTATTTATTTGTTTATATTTTTGGCCAGGGCATGGGGTCTTAGTAACAGCTTAGACTGCCTTTGAACTCACTATGTAGCTAACAATGATCCTGAACTTCTCATTCTCCTGAGTGCTAAGATTATAGGCATATAGTACTAGCCCCAGTTTATACAGTGCTGGGAACTGAACCCAGGACTTCGTGTGCACTAGGCAAGTTCTCTGCCAGCTGAGCCACCTAGCCCCATTTTACATATCCTGTCTCCGCTGTTTTGAAGAGTTCGCCTGTGTGTGAGTGCAAACCACTGATAGAGGCCATTCCAGTCACTTTACCAGGAAATTACACTTTACAAACAAATTGTAGCCTGCCAAAAAAAGTAATTTTTCCAAGAGTTGTACATCTTTGTTAATGCTGAGCCAAGACTAAAAACACAGTTGGGCCAGGGCCCACTCTCAACTAATTAAGCTTGTGAAAGCACTCCGGTGGTGAGTTTATGCAGGCAGTGCCTAGTGATGAAAAAGAAGATCTGAGATGATCAGAATTGGCATTAGGGCCATAAGGTGAGTAGATTTTTAAAGGTCAGGACCATCCCCTATGACTTCAAGAAGATTGGAAGGTGTGGAGGCCAATTGCTTGGGTCTTCTCCTGCTATGTAACATACAGAAAACCATTCTAGTTAGTGTCTCTATTGCTGCATTAGACACCATGACCCAAAGCAACTTGGCCAAGGAAAGGGTTTATTCCAGGTGCAACTCTCAGGTCCTAGTCTATCATCAGAGGAAGTCAGGACAGGAACTGGAGGCAGGAATCATGGAGGAGTACTGCTTACTGTTTGGATCTTCATGGCTTAATCAGCATGCTTTCTTATAGCACCCAAGATGACTAACCCAGGAGTGGATCTGGACCCTCCCATATCAATCATCAATCAACAAAATGCACCACAGGCAGCCCACAGGCCTGTCTGGTGGGAGCAGCTCCTCAATTGAAGTTCCCTCTTTCCAAATGACTTACCTCACATTGACATAAAACTAGCCAGCGCACCAACCAAGTTGAGGATGGAGCCCAGGGAGCCCAGGAGGGGGTAGATCAGGATGAGCAAACTATGTTATCCTCTTTTCTCCCACAGTGCTTGTGTCTCAGATAGAGGGAACCTTGGAAGTGCAGTCCCGGGCTTTTACAAAACCAGAGGGAAATGGGCAGTTGGGTGGGGAGAGTTGTGGATCCCATAGTGACAGCATTTGAGGGAAGAAACCTGCTAAAATTTATCTGCCCCTTCATACTCCTGATAGCAAATGAATCCATTTGGCTTATGTTGACCTGCCTGACACATCCCCACACGCATTTGTTCCCTCTGGGTCAGCGGGGAATCTGGTATATGAGATGACATCCCCTCACCTTCAGGGCCTTTATCCTGCATCCCTCTCTCCTCACCTTAGTAAGACCTCGGCCACTGTGAGGCACTCCTGGGGGGCGAGGGGCTCTTTCAACAGCTCTGCCTAGGCCCGAGGTCTCCTGGGACTGCTGCTTATACAGGAAAAAAGAAAAGAAACAGAAAGAGTCAGTACTCCGCCCTCTGGACAGCACAAATCAACACAATGCGTTCTTGTCCTCTGCTTCAATCTCCCTCCCTTCCTCTCTTCCCATCTCTCCTTTTCTGTCATTTCCCTATATCAACATCCCTGCCCTCTGCCTTGCTAGACTTCCAGCCTGCTGAGATACTTGTATAGGGAGTCAGACACCCATCCAACATCCTGTACCACCACCTTCTCTGTCCAACTTAGGATTCTCAGGATGGATGTCACCCGCCTACTCCTGGCCACCCTAG
Source organism: Sigmodon hispidus (assembly GCA_004025045.1). Taxonomy (NCBI): domain Eukaryota; kingdom Metazoa; phylum Chordata; class Mammalia; order Rodentia; family Cricetidae; genus Sigmodon; species Sigmodon hispidus. Next base: position 109,128 of record PVIH01003143.1, on the reverse strand, counting down.
TGGGCTTCTTATGCTTCCTTGCTGTCTACAGCCACCTGGTACCTGAGGAGACGCTCAGAGACGATAGGAGTCTGAGGAGCAACTCTTCCATGAACTCACTGGACTTCTCTTCCGTTTCTATTGTGGGTAAGTAGCCTGGCCTGAGACTCAGCCTCTAGGCTCTGACCCATGAGAGCGGGTATAGTATGCCAAGCCCCAAGCCTGTTGTCCAGGCTGCCAGCAGCACAGCTATGGCTCTTTCTTGCTCATTCCTAGGGAAATACTGTGCCCTTGGGTCCTTGGGTTTGGGAAAGCTCTGCACGCCACTGAGTTTAGTATCTCAGAGATCTGAAGAAGCCTGAAGTCAAGATGCATTGTGGACTTGGTTTAACTTAGTACGTATAAAACTGAATGAATCCAAAACTCAACAAAGCAAACTTTAGGAAAACCATGGACTAGAACCAAGTCTGCCTGCAATCAACCAATCTTGCCATTTGCCATGGGATAGGAAGTTACAAGGAGCATCAAAGTCTGGCATTGGAGATCCTGAGGTTTGATTTCACCTAGTCATAAAGTATGGGCTAAGGATAAAGCACAATGGCAGAGTGTATGCGTAGCATGCATGATGCCTGGATTCAGTTCCTGTAACCAAAATAAAAGTAAACAGGCATAGGTTCTGTGAGGAGACTCTTGGTTTTATTTATATTTTACAGCTGATGAAACTGGAGCTTACTGACACAGGTTCCCAATGGGCAGAGCCACAGTTCAAACAGAGGCAAATTATACTGTGTGCTCACAACTCTTTGCTGACTTGCATTTCACTGGACACAGAAAGATGGTCTAGAGCAGCAGTTCTCACCTTCCTAAGGCTGTGACCCTTTAATACAGTTCCTCATGTCGTGGTGACCCCCCAACCATAAAATTATCTTTGTTGCTACTTCATAACTGTCATTTTGCTACTGTTACAAATCATAATATAAATATTTTCAGAGACAAAGGTTTGCCAAAATGGTCACAACCCACAAGTTGAGAAGTTCTCATCTAACTTATCAGAAAAATTAAAGGAGGGAAAAGGGAAGACACCAATATTCCTTAATCAACATTGATATGTAAGACTTTTTAAAATATTTTACTTTTAAGTAAATGGATGCTCTGCCTTCATGTATGTCTATGCATCATGTGCAGGCCTGGTACCTTCAGAGGCCAGAAGAGGATGTCAGAGCCCCTGGAGTTATAGGCAGTTGTGAGTCACCATGTGGGTGCTGGAGAACAAATCTGGGTTCTCTAGAAGAGCACCAAGTGCCCTTAACAGTTGAGCCATCTCTCTAGACCCATGTCAGACCTGTTGTTTTATAAACATATTTACGATAGAACCTTTTTTGTAGATGAGGAAACTAATTGTCAGGAAGATCTGTTATATGGATCCAAGTCAGGCATATCTGGCTCTGAGCTCTAAGAATTTAGAAAAAAAGTAACACAGATGTGTCCTGTAAAAAAGCTGAGTCCATTTCCAGAAACTTACAATGCTCTTGCACCTGCAAGGTTAATGGCTAAAACGGGGGCACCTGTGGTGATATCAAGGGCCAGCAAGGTTGAAAGAGCAGATCCAAGACTCTAACTGATGTCACAGACAGGTCCCAGCTCCCTCTTGGATTTCCTCTTTGCCTCCCCTCAGAGCACACTGCTCTTTAGGTCTGAAGCCAGACTAATACGAACCTGCTGGCTTGACTCCCATAATGTAATTCATCCCAAAGTCCCTTTTCTCTCCTCCACTCTGAGACTTCCCAGATGCCCCTCTGCTCCTCCCCCTTCACAACCCGGGCCCCAGAAACATCTGGCTTTGTTCCTTCTGTCTTTCTTTGAAGCACTGAACAAGAAATCCAAGAAGATCAGCAGAAAAGAAGCCGAGAAGCGGAAGAGATCGTCCAAGGTAGGCTTGAGGGTTCTCACGGTGGGGGTGGGATAGCTGTAAGCCATAGCTGAGAATTAAATGTTCTCAGGCCTACATGAACCAAAGGAGCTGAAAACTACATAACGGTTTCCTGGCCTGGAGCCTTGAGGCAGACTTCCATAGAAGCCAAAGAGCCTAAGTTTAGGCTAAGCAAAATAGCTACCTGCTTTAAAAAAAAAAGTTTCCAATTCTAGTTAAGTACCCCCACCCTTTCCTGAAAGCAGTCACCCATTCTTTTGGACATTTACCTAACCCTAATCACTGCAGAACCACTCTTGCTGTATCTGAGTTTCTTTTTTTCCTCCTCCTATGCAGAGCCCTGTGAAAACTAGGCAGGGGTGCCACCACTGAGCCTTAGCTTATTCTCAGCAAGCTTTTGCTAGATGGTGCAGGCTGCCTGTAAACTCTCAGTCCTCCTTGTCCAGAGCTCTCAGATGCTGAGATTACAGGTCCAGGCTGCCATGCTCAGCAGTCTCACCTGTTTAAAATTCTGAAACTGCCAAGAGCAAGTAACAGAAGTCGGGTGTAGATAGCACACAGCTGCACTCAGTATTGGGGAACTGGAAGGAGGAAGATGAGGAGTTCATGGCCATCCCAAACTGCATGCCAAGCTCCGAAGGAAATGAGCCTGGGCTGCACAACCACTGAAAAAGAGAAGTGTGGTAGAAAACTAATCACTTGCTATAGCCAGAGTAAAAGACTCAATGAAAATAAAACAGTTAGCTGAGGTTAGCATCACAAGCTTGTAATACCAGCTGCTTAGGGGGCTGAGACAGGGGGACCCCAGTTCTAGGGCCGCTGGAGCTATGCAGCAAATTCAAGGCCTATCTGGTCACACTGAGACACTGTCACAAAACAAACATTTTAAAAGGCTGGGCTAGCCCAGCTGTGGCGGTGGTGGTGACAGCGGCAGCACATGCCTTTAATCCCAGCACTCACGAGGCAGAGGCACTTGGATCTCTGTGAGTTCCAGGACAGCCAGAGCTACACAGTGAAACCCTGTCTCAAAAAAAACAAAGAAAAAGAAAAAGAAAAAGGTCTGGGATATAGTGAAATAGTAAAGCTTGCCTATAACACTCAAAGCCCTAAGTCCAATTCCCACTATGGAATTAAAAGCAGATAGATAGATATAGATATGTGTATACATATCTATGTATATGTGTATACACACACATATACTGTTAATGTTGAAGTCGTCTGGATGTTATTTACCTGCTAAAGGCTCTAAAGCCTGCTTTGTTAAAAAGGCAGTTAGAATGTGCTAGAAAGCAATTAGGGACGTGTTAGCACCAAACAGAGCATTTCACATTGAAATAGACAGAAAAAAGAATGCCTTTTCACTAAGTGAATAAGAACCATTTAATGTTTTCATACCCAGCACCTAAAACCATAGTGCCATGGTACAGATTCCCCAAGTTTGATAAATACCAGATGGAGACATTGTTAAAATTCACATGGTATTCCTGTTTTCATGTGCCTCAGCTAACTGGATCAACTGTGGCCAGAGCAGGAAGGACAGAACAGAATATATGTACCTGCTAGTGCTGAGACTACAGTAGTGAAAGAGGTACTACTGTTGGAGCTTACATCTGTGTGAGGACACCAGGCCAGAAGTAAATCAATAAACATGTTTACATTATATGATGATACACACTGTAAAGAAATTAAAGCATGGTGAGGGCTGGAAAGATGGCTCAGGCATTAAAGGCTAGGCTCACAACCAAAAATATAAGAAATTAAAACATGGTGAAGGGCTAAGTACATTTAAATGAAAAATTTAGTAGTCTAGAGTAGGGATTCCCAATATGGGGGTCACAACCCCTCAAAGGGTCACATATCAGGTACTTACAATTCATAACAGTAGCAAAATTACAGTTATGAAGCAGTAATAAGATAATTTTATGGTTGGGGTCACCACCACATGAGGAGCTGTATTAAAGGGTCGCAGCATAAGGTTGAGAACCACATGTCCAGTAGAAACACAGTATAAGCCATCTATATATAATTTTGTATTTTGTAATAGCACATTAAGAAAATAACAATGTTAAACTCGGCATATTTAAAGTATTAATATTTAAACATATAAACATTTTTGAGATAGGACTTCTTTATGTAGCCTTGGCAGTCCTGGAACCCACTCTGTAGACCAGGCTGGCCTCCAAGTCTCTGCCTCCCAAGTGCCATGATTAAAGACGTACATTACCACCACTTGGCTATATAAACAATTTTTAAAGTTGTTTTTATGCAGTCTTTGAAACCTGGTGTATAGCTCACAGAGCATACCTCAATTCCAATGCTAAATGTGGTCTGAGTTAATTTATGTTTAACAGGGAAGTATTTTATATGTTTGCTTTAAACTTAGAAAACTCAGTTCTTCAGTTGCACTGTATGCATTTTAGTAATCAACAGCACACAGGCCGTGACTCCAGTACTACAATGTCCCTAGGTTATAGGGTAGCCTACAACAGGAGAGGTGGGTAGAGGCCAAACACAGAGGTAGGTCCTTCAAGGCCAAAAGAAAATTTGTTTCTCCTCAGAGAAATCAATGGAGACCTTAAGCATGATGCAGTCATAAGGGCCTTCTTTGGTGCGCTGGAGGATAACTTTGGTAACTCCAGAAAACATGGCCACTAAGAAGACCATAATGAGGCCTAAAACAGTGGCAGCGGATGACAGGGATAGTGGATGAGACTTGAAGCAAAGCCGAAAGATGTTTAAAGCTGAGTGAGGTCTCCTAAGAAAAGGGCCAGGTAGGAGCTAGATAAGCTTGAAGATGGAGGCGGTGTGCAGGCTAGGGTATCGGCCAGGAACCCACTAGGATGGCCTGTGCGTAGAGGTGGGCAGCAGGGCCGAGGTCTCGGGTCCTAGATCTCCATAGCAGATGAGGTGTGGGACCAGCGTGGTCCGATCGGCAACCTTCGATGTCTCTCCTACAGAAAAAGGCTTCGATGAAGAAGGTGGCCCGGCCCCCACCACCTACGCCCTGCGTGGCCACCCGAGACAGCTGCAAGCCTCCTGCACCGGCCTGCTGCAACCCTTGCGCCTCCTGCCAGTGTCGCTTCTTCCGCAGCGCCTGCGCGTGCCGAGTACTCAACCCCAACTGCTGAACGCGCTTCCGTGCTGCGCGCGCAGTTTCCGGAATGGGTGACTGGGCGGGACTGTAGGGACAGGGGCGTTTCTGGGCTAAGGGAGGGGTCTCTGATGGGTGGGACTCGGTGAGTGGGCGTGGCCTGTGGTGTGGGTAGGGGGTGCTTTCCAAAGACAGATTTTCAAGGAAACCTAATAGAGGCTAAATTCAGAATACAGTATCTTTGTGCTACTAAGAAAGTGTGGCTGTTTATTTAAAAGATCCGAGCTTCCGGGCCCTTTACCGAGCTCTCACCTTGCGGAGACCGGGAGGATTGAGCACACGCCGCTCTCCAGCCCGCAGGGAAATTCGAACCGTGCTGCTACCTCTGTGTCTTGCTGCTGGACTCGATGCTGCCCGGTTCCTTCCAGCTTTCCAGTACCGGCTGCCTCTAGACCAGGGGAAAGGGACCATTAGGGAGCAGCTTTCCAGTCTTCTCACCCATTGTTCCAAGACGTGCTGGAAGGAACTCTAGCAGTCTCAACCGGGGAGGGGCGGGGTCATGAGTTTCTAAAGCCAGAACTTTTTTTTTACCCAACCTTCTTCGATCTTCACCCTCGTTCTGTTGGCCCGTAAGAAATCAGCATGGAGAGTTGGGGTGGGGGCTGAAAAGAAGCGGCAGTCACACACACTAAATTATCAAGGACCTAATGCCAAAAATGTTCCAGACTGTTCCCTGAAATCTCACAGCTTCTCAATCTGAGAGGCTGAGGCGCAGCGTTGTAACTTTGAAGAACCGTGGGAGGGAGAGCACCTGGACAAAGGAATCAGAGTTTGGGGAGCCAGTTTGGTTAGTAAGGACCAGCAGGGAGGGGGGCAAGTAGAGGAAGAGCTCTTCTAGATAATGTCATCTACTTGTCCTTGACTGGGGCGCCTGTGCAGTCAGTGCAAGGGAGAACGGCTGACAAGAGCACTCACAGGGGCCCCTCGCCTAGCCTGAGCTGCCCCCACCCCCAAATTATTACAATGCAAATACCAAAGGAAAACAGAAAAGGGTCTTGCCAAAAAAGATCCTATAGAGAGACTAAGACAGAAACGTATGAAGCCTTTATCAGCCCTGGTAACCTCCATGTAGCTCTCTCTACTGGGGGGCTGGTAGGGTGAAAGCAAGCGCAAAGTGATACTGCTATGGCCAGCTCTGCCTTCCTGTCTGTTTGCTACTGTTCTCTTTAAATGCCTTAAAAGGGCTGGCAAGATGGCTCACAAGCCTGCCAGTCTGAGCTGAATCCCCAGGACCCATGTAAAGGTAGGAGAAATCAGTCCCTCAGTTGTCTAACTGCCACAGTGCACACGCATCCTCAAATATCACACACACACACACACACACACACACAGTAAGTATAATAAATATAAATTTCACTCCCTCAAATCACCCTCCTTGCCACAGATCTTTTTGCAAATAAAGATCCAGGTTGTGCCTTTGGTGATATACTTACTTATCTAGTATGGAAACAATGAAGCAAACACTTCTATCCAGCGACCATCTGGAGAGGACACAAGAAAAGATGGGTGGGTGCTCCAAGCAGAGCTATCCACACAGTACTGACACTGGGCAAGTCCTTATGTCTGTCTCCCTCGTTGCCATTTATTTATCTTTGAAATGAGAAATAATAGTTCCAGCTGTTCTTGGTTTAAAAAAAAAATCAGGAAGTTATTTCTTGATGCCTTATCGCAGCATCACCACATACCCACATTCACACTCACCCAAATCCACACTCATCCACATCCACGCTCACCCACATCCATGCTCACCCACATTTATGCTCACCCACATCCATGCTCACCCACATCCACGCTCACCCACATCTATGCTCAAAGAAAAGCTGCTCGTTGTTTGCTTTGTTTCATTTAGGCTGCAAGCCTGAAAAGGGAGAACATTTTGTTCCTTTTGCCACAGCTGCTGCTGAGTAAATGTCATCAGTAATGAGAATATTGGGAACACATTGCAGCAACTGCTCCTGTGTTTTTTCAGACACTGTTTACCCACCAGGTACTAGCTGGCTCCCAGCAGTGATGCTGCAATGAAAAGCTAAACACTCAGCTTGTTGTTGTGAGTTTGTTTTTGCTGTGTGATGTTTTTTGCTTTTTGTGTTTTGTTTGTTTGTTTGTTTTTGTTTTTTGAGACAAGACATCAGTATGTGAAACTCTGGCTGGCTTTGAACTCAGAGATCTGCCTTCCTCTGCCTCTGCCTCCCACTGCTGGGATCTAAAGCAAGTGCCACCACCTCTGCAGCCCACTACTTATAAAGCCATTGCGTTTACTGGATGAAGAAGGCCAGTTCAGTGGTTTACTCATTCGGTGTGTGTGTTGGTCACCTACTATATGCTGGGTACTCTAACTACTGTAATGAAAGGAAGTTTTGTCCCTACAGAGCTCAACAATTTGGCTCTCATAAGAGGCAAGAACAATCGTTAGTCTATGGATATCTTCCTTCACACTTAGCTCTGAGAGCCCTAGTTAGGTAAGTTAAGTACTTAACCTGCCCAAGTTTACCTTCAGCTTTGAGATCCTAAATTGTTTTATATTTTCAGAATTTTTCTGTAAGCTTTAGAGTCCACTTTGGTGACCAGAACTGAAACTCACATTTATATCACAAAGTTACAGCTGTATGAGGATGTAAGTCCCCTAGTCCTTCTTCAGCACAATTATATTTTCTCCCCCACACACTCTGGGTAAACTTTGTCCTGGAAAGATTGGCTTCACTATCCATCATTTCTTCCCACAGCCACAGTCTTAAACTTGTGCGCACAAAGTTCTCATAATGTGACCTTGAACAAGTCACTTAAGTTTTGTTCTGACATGAGGTGGTGTCTTTTGTAACCCAGGCTGGCCCAGTCTAGGCTAGCTTCGAACTTCTGGCCCTCCTACCACTATCTCCTAAGTGCTAGATGACATGCATGCAGAACCATGTGTGTGGTTTAAGGTGTATGCATTGCTGGGATCCACCCCAGGGCTTCACATTTGCTAAAAATGAGCTCTCTCCCAACCTACCTACATCCTCAGTCCCAGAAGTTGAAGTCTTATGTGAGAATCTCATCATGAAAGCATTTTCATCAATATAATTTTATAATGATGCACACAAAAAAATTAAAACCAGCAACTAGATACTAACAGTTGCCCTCCCAATTCAACCCCGTCAGCCAGTTTGTCTTTTAGTTTGGTTTTGGAAGGAAGTTTCAATCACTAGGAGACAGAAGGTTTGAACAGCTCACTCTTTACCTCATACAGCCTCCTATTAAGTGAAAACAGCAGGATTTATGTCAGAATTTGGCCCAGGTGGTTCTTCAACATGTTAAACTTTAATGCATAGAAGATTTAAAGCATGCTTGTTTTTATTACATCTTTTTAAAGGCTTTGATATTTTAAAAAGAAATTAAAGCTTATGATTTCACAGAAGTAGTATACTTCAAAAAACCCAGTAGTCTCAGAGGCAGAGGGGCCCCAGAGCCCCAGATACCTTGGACTGTGGACATTAGGTCAATCTCACTGGCAATCACTAGGTCCTGATTCTAAATTCTTCCATCTGTTTCAAGGAGCACAGATGTGGACCACTATCCACTGACAGGAAATTACCCTTCTCCAAGTGCTTTATAAAGAAACCTAGCTCCTGGGACCAATTCCCATGTGTGGAGGGAACAGGAGAAGTGAAGATAAGGAAGTGATTTGAACCAAATTAACCAAACCATCTGCAGTCACTTTCAGATTCATCTAGAGTAGACTTTTACTCTTTCTTCTTCCATGGACGAAGGGGATAGACATGTTCTTCTTCCATGGACTAAAGGAATAGACATGTGTTGAAAGAGAAGGCAGTTGAAAGGAAAAGAAATGGGGGAGGTGTTTTGTTTTATCAAGTAAAGTATTTTAAAGTCCTAAAATGCTGTATTCATTTCAGAGGGGTCTTTTCTGATTGCTTGCAGAAAAGCAGTAACTACTTGCCAATTCCCCCAGCTGGATCTGGGAGTTACATCTGGGAGGTGGCTCCAGTGATGGTGATGATGATGATGAACCTTGGCCTTCTTTTTTTAAAAAAAAAAAAAACTTTATTTCTTTATTATTTATTTGCCTTGGTGTTTGCCTGGAACTGGAACTACAGACAGTTGTTAGCTGCCATGTGGGTGCTGGGAATCGAACCCGGGTCCTCTGGAAGAGCAGACGGTGCTCTTAACCGCTGAGCCATCTCTCCAGCCCCGAACCTTGGCCTTCTTGTTGGGGAAGCTCAGCAAGTACCCTCCTTGATTTGAGCAGTAAAAGTTTTCACACCTTCCAGACTGCACTGTAGAATTCCTAGGTCCAGCTGCGTAGACTAGAGTAACAGCAAATTACACTGTTTGAGGCCACACTCAGCTTCAGAGCAAGCGCCAGATTTCTAGCAAAATCCCTTATGCCCTGTGTTTGAGTCTGAACTAACTTGCATCATATGCTTATTCTTAAGCCAGTTTGCAGACTCCATGGATGAACTGATTGAAATTAGTTGGCTAAACCTGGATTACATGAGCAGCCCTAATTGCCTCAAGCAGGTCTCCTGGTTTTGTCTCCTGAAAGAGACTCTAGCTTCCTGAACTTGTGACTTCAGTGCAGAGCTAGGCACTTCTACCTGTTGCCTTCTGAGTTCTCACTGGTATCAGTGGGCCCTGTGACTTTTCCTGGGGTTATGCTCCCTCCAGCCTGCTAAAGCAGTCTCTCGTTACTGTTCCAGCTAAGACTTAGGATTCTCCTCCAATAACCTAACACCTAGAGGCAGGAAGTACCCAGACCTGCAAGGTGACTTCAGATAAATGACTGAAGCTCTGGGGTGCCATCTCTCTGTACCTAAACACTGACTTCTAATCTAATGATGCTCTAAGTACTTAGATTCCTAGCAGCCTATGATTTTATAAGTGGACCTTTGCCTCCTGACACGAAGGCAAACACCGTGCACTCAATCTGTACACAGGGCTTTCTTCAGAGCCAACAATCTGAGAAGGACGTTGGGTTACCATTTTTAAGCTCTGCCAGCAGATCACATAGGCTGGGAAACCCAGGCAGTCACTCCAGAGTTGAGCCTTGCCTTCTGGTCAGACAACCAGTCTCCCGGAGACTTGTGATGTAGGGGCATCTCTCCTTATCACCCCACTCTGCAGCAGAGGAGGATTTGCTTTCCCTCTATCATCTCTCTGTACATGGGAGGGTTGGCATACACCAAGGCCAGAGTCTTGCATTCCTCCCCCAGAGGCTGTTTGAACCACATCCAGGTGGAAGGTTAACTCCCATTAGCAAGTAGGCAGGAGAATCCTTACTACAGAATGGAGTCTGAACATGCTTTTATAAAATATGATTTAAGTATTGTCTAGATCTAAACTCCTTGCCCTCTAGACAACTCCCCAACCCAGCCTTTAAAAACTTAACATAAGGGGCTGGAGAGATGGCTCAGTGGTTAAGAGTACCGTCTGCTCTTCCAGAGTAGCCGGGTTCGATTCCCAGCACCCACATGGCAGCTAACAACTGTCTGTAGTTCCAGTTCCAGGCAAACACCAAGGCAAATAAATAAATAAATAAATAAATAAATAAATAAATAAATAAAAAACTTAACATAAAATTTGAGCTTCAAGATGACAGTGAGGTATTTCTGTCACTATCCTGAGTAGTGACTCAGGTCACATTAGCCCCCAGATCACTGCCCACAACCCCCAAGGCTCATCTTGGTTTTTCAGAGTAGAGAAGCACAGTGAAGGCCAGGCCTCCTCTGCAGGAGCCTCAGCTAACTTTTCCCTAAGGAAACTCTGACAAGGAGCTGTGGAGAAGGCAGAAGACACATCATCCTTTACTGTGGGTACCTGGTCATTGTCACACCTGGGACAGTAGTAGAGCTACATCTGAGACCTGTTTTGTTGTTTTTAATGAAAAAGTTTTGAGAACAAGAGGACATCTCCAGTGAAAAAAGGAAAAGCCAGAACCCCCAGGGGACAGGTTAGGGCTGCATGGGACTCTCATGGATGGAAAGGTACTTGCCCCATCTTCACTGATCAGCATGGCCAGTGTTGTTAAGAGCAGCAGCCTCACCATATCCTCCTGTCTACTTGTCAGGGTCGGGTGAAGATGGGGTGCTGCAACACCCACTGCTGGAGCTTTGCTTTTAGGGACCCAGTTAGATTCCAGTTTGACTTAGTTCACTCCCTTCCTCCTAACCCTCACCTACAGGATGGAAAGGTCTTAGATTGGGGTTCCAAGAGTCTAAACTAGTACAACTGGCTCATCCAAATCGTTTCCCAGCCTCAGTCCAAGGCTCTAGTAAGTTTTTATGAATAAGGCCTCTAAAAGTCCCCCCCACCCCAAACGTCAGGATGCAATGGGGCACCCCTCTTAAATAGCAAGGCTATCTCAAAACAAAGTTTTGGGCTTTGTTTTGTGTTTGTCCAGCCCTGCACACAATTAATGCATAAGAAATAGATCTTTTATTTTTCATGAATTAGGACTGCCTTTTCTTCTAGGATAATCTGTACCTCTGTTAGTCTGAGACAGGCCCTCACATAGCTCAAGCTGTTCCCACCCCCCATGTAGCCAAGGATGACCTTGAACTCCTGGTACTCCCACTCCACTAGTACAGGAACTGCACCTATCTTCAGGCACACTCCATTAGTCTATTTTGTTTTTGTTGTGATTTTTAAAAAATATTTATCTTTATTTTATGTGAATTGGTGTTTTACCTGCATGTATAACTGTGTAAGGGTGTCAGATCTTGGAATTACAGACAGTTGTCAGCTGCCATGTGGATGCTGGGAATCGAATTCAGGTCCTCCGGAAGAACAGTCAGTGCTCTTAACCGCTGAGCCATCTCTCCAGCCCCTATTTTGTTTTTTTACAGTGGTCAGTTGAAAAGTGGGTCCCTGACATTAGAATTTACCGAAATTTATAAATTATTTTCAGTAAAGTCATCATATACTTGTGTAGTTTACACACCTTCAACTACATGTACTGCAGGGAGAGAGTAGTTATTTAAGGGTCAGCGCCCTAAGCTGGGATGAGCATTCTCAGTCCCTTATCTCCATGACAGCGGACTGCTGACTGACCCAAGGGTTTTGGTTGAGCTGGGGATGAAGGTGAGTGCTTTGCTGTGTAAGCCTGAGCACTGAGTTTGATCCCTAGAACCCACATGAAGATGAAAGGGAAAACCCACCCCAGGAATTTGCCATCTGACCTCTGCATGCATACCACCATCACACTGGCAGCCTGGGCCACTTGACACCATGTCTCAAAAACAAAAGCACAACAACCCCTGAAACTACTTTTCTCAAGTCTTTTCAAATAGTACCTCTTCTCCAATGCCTTTCTCCTGTTACCAGGCATGGGACCCCAAAGCTGAGCAGAAATGGGGAGGGAAGGGGATGGCAGAGCTGCTCCTGTGAGAACCTGCCTCTACCTGGACATCCAGCCATCTGTTTAGCTCCCACACTTCCAGCATCTCCACTGGGCTCTCCATTCCATGGAGGACATGCAAACATCATCCTGTGAGTGCAGGTTGTTTTTTACAGACTTCAAGGGCAAATAAGAGGGAGATCGGTGTCTCATGTTTTTGTGATTCAAATTATGAGATCTGATTTTTTAGAAGATAATTCAGCAGCACTCCCTGAAGAGATGGCTCAGTAGGGTAAGACCACCTGCACTACGGGTCAAAAAAAGCTACACAGAGCCATGTTCTACTGTAACTCCAGCATTGGGGGAGGGGGAGAAGCAGCAACAGCCTGGTTCTAGGTTCATCGAGAGACCCTGTCTCAGAGGAACACAGGAGAGTAGTCACACCCAATGTCCTCTAGGCTCCATAAGCACAGGTACACAAACCTACACACATATGTACACATACTATTGTCATACATGGTAAGCAATATCTTACATATATAATAAAGGGCCAAAATTCTGTAGGCACCAGAAGTTTTATTTAATCCACCTTCCTTAACATTCTAAACATTATAAACCAAATCAATCTCTTTGTGACCCAGGCTTATGATAGGAACCATCAATTACAAAATAGTGACAGACCTTAGCCTATTTGGTTTTTTTCTGGCCCATTTCAATCACTAATTGTCACTTGTCTCTTCTTGGTTATCTCTTAATCTATTCTAACCCCTGTGAGATAGGGACCCAAAGTACCAACCTCAGGATTCTGAGATTTAAGAGACAGCCCAATGGTAAGTAAGCCAAGCTCTGAGGACCCTTCCAAATCCAGTGGTTCCTGCCCTTTGGTAGAGGGGCTTCTCAGGTGCTGTACTAAGAAACCAAGGACACAGATCTAAAGACCAAGTGAGGGCCTAGATGGTAAAGTGCACAGGCTTGTGACCGCCATTAGCCACATCCAGCCGCAGGACTTCAAGACCCCAGAGCTCATGTCCCCTGGGGATGGCTCCCAAGTACCTCTATCTCGACTGGGAACTCTCAGTTGCCCTCACCACCCCAGGACAGTATGAAGGACATAACAGAGGCCAAAGACAGTAACCCAATGGGGCAAACACTGGACAAGCAACTGCAAAGTTGGTAGTGTGCTCTTGGGAAAGAGAGGTAGGGCCTGGAACAAGGGTGGCAGCTGGAAGGTGAAGGGCTGTCCTAGCCCTCAGTAGCGGTAGTGATCAGGCTTGAAGGGGCCATCAACGGGCATGCCCAAATACTTGGCCTGCTTCTCAGTCAGCTTGGTCAGCTTCACATTCAGCTTGCCCAGGTGGGCTTCAGCCACTGCCTCATCCAGCTGGAGAAACAGAAAAACCTGGAGTTAGTATCATGCTCTAGTACGCTGACCTGCATCTAACCACCAGAAACTGCTCTGGGAGGTGCTGGCAAGTGGTACTACCCTCCTCACACCTTGTTCTAGCCTCATGGCCAGCTTCCTTGCTGCCCAACTCCCCAACAGGATGTAAAATTAACTAGCTAATTAAAACAAAAAACAATGCACACCCTCCCATCATATAGTTCTGGTGACCCCACCAATTCTATCTCCTCACCTTCTCTAACTAAAGCAGCTAACCAGAATCCTTCCCGAAATGAACTATGACATAGGACATATTTTATTATCAATTGAAGCACCCTCTCTATCCCTACCTCATAATGGCATGACACTCTGCCTGCAGCCCAACCCAGAGTGCTTTTACACTTCCAAGCAGTTTTATGTTCACTGTTCTTAGAGCTTCACAAACATTCCCAAGAAGTAGGAAGGGAAGGATAATGCCTACATTAACAGATGAGGAGCCTAAACAAAGTGATTCAAGCTAGATGCAAGCAGTGTGCCATATAATGGGTGACCACATGGGCAGGTGGAGCTGGATTCCCAGTAACTCCCAAGAGCACACCAGCCTTTAATCCTTGGTTTCCTCATTTGTAGAGCACACATAATAAATACCCAACTTTTGAAGTCACAAAAGTCAATGGTGGCTACTATTGTCAATAACTAAGTAAGGTACCTAATAACCCTTAGGCAGCATGCATCTGACAGAAATGCCCAGTTGATCTACCCAGATACTAGGGATACAGCTAAAAGATATTTGTATAGCATGTATGAGAACTTGGGCTCCATGTCCAATACCACAAAAGGAACAAACAAAAAAGACAAGTGTGGAGGCTCTTGCCTTTAATCCCAGTTCCCAGGAGGCAGAAGCAGGCAGACCTAAGAGTCAAGGGCAACCTGGTCTACATACTGAGATCCAGGCCAATCAGGGCTACAATGAGACCCTGTCTCAAAACCAGACAGATGAACAAACAAACCAAATGGGGCCCATTTGTTTTAAAACTACAGTATGTTGCTTGTATTTTAAAATTATTTCATAGCAAGACCTTAGCATATGGCTTCTCTTTAGAGCTCAGAAGCCTTGTCTGATGGAGCTGTCCTGGGCTGATGACAGCTGAATGGCAGCCACCCCTTTACTTGAAACATATATTTTTCAACTTCTCACTTCCTACCCAGCCTGCTTTACCAGCTACCTGCCCAATCCTTGTAGACATGTGGAGATCTTCACCATTATTAAGGAAAGTGCTTTTGCCTTCATTTTACAGCTGAGGGATGGAGTCAAAGCTCCAAACCTGGTGAGTCCCACTCCAAAGGCCATGCTACTACGGGTGTGCTCCAGGGAGCACTCAGGACTCCGGAGGACAACTGAGCAGACAGACAGACAAACCATATATTCTAGCAAGCCCACACAGGGAGCCCAGGGACCAGCACACGAGCCTTGGCTTGTGGTAAAGTCAAGAGCTTACCTTCTTAGGCAAGAAGTGAACTCCAATGGGGTATTTATCTGGGTGGGTCCACAGCTCAATCTGTGCCATCACCTGGTTTGTGAAGGAGTTGCTCATCACGAAGCTGGGATGGCCCATGGCACAACCCAGGTTGACCAGCCGGCCTTCAGCCAGCAGGATGATACGGCGTCCATTCTTCAGCCAGTAGCGGTCCACCTGCAAGTCCCCATGGCAACAGTAAGGGTTGGTGGGCACTGCTTGTCTGTGCCCACATCCTACCCCAATGAGATGGCCTAAAATGCCCCCAAACCACCACCCTACAGAGTTAGCACACACAATTAAGGGAACTTAATGAATTCAGACCTATAAAGCACTTGGCACACTGTGGGTACTCAGGAGGTAGCAGCTACTACTGTCATTATTGATATATACTCAGTACTGAATCCTTCACACATATATGACTATCATTTTTTTAATTAATTAATTTTTTTTTTATGTTCAATGGTTGTTTTGCCTTGGGTGTCATATCCCCTGGAACTGAAATTACAGACAGTTGTGAACTGCCATGTGGGTGTTAGGAATTGAACCCAGGACCTCTTAATCACTAAGCCATCTCTCCAGCCCCACATTGTCCCCTTTTCACAAAGAAACTGAAGCTTACAAGGCTGAGTCACTTGTTCAGGCTGCACACTAAGAAGTTGGGGCAATGTGAGCCTGAACGATTTCAGGCCAGATCTCATGCTCTCAATTGCCATTAAAAGTTGAATGTGGGATTCTGAGAAGGCTCAGTGGGTAAAGTTGCTGACACACCTAAGTTCCACGCCCAAGAACCACATAGTGGAGAATCATCTCTGACAGGCAGCCCTCTCACCTCCAAATATGTACGTGTTTACACACAAGCAGGCACATAAAATTAAGTAAAATGTAACTGTGTGTGTGTCAGTGTAAATGTATACTATCATATATATAATATGTACCATATTATATGCAGGGCTGGGGACATGGCTAACTCGGTAACAAAGAGCTTGCCTTAGCTTATGTAAAGCACTGGTTTATTCTCCAGCTGTACAAGGCAAAAAAGAGCTTAACTTAAAAGCTCTTAATGTACAAGCCAAAAAGTTTTCTGGGAACATTACTTTTATAATTAGGTAAGAAATAAATAAACCAACAGTTAAAAAAAAAAAAAAAGCAAAATAAAGGCGCATATACTCCAAAGGAACTCATCTGTCAATATCCTGCAGCAAACCTGTTCTTTATCTAACTCAATAATGGCCTATTTTCCTAGAGCTGTTCTAGACAGAAATGCAGTGTCCCTTTCCAGCCCTCCCCCATCCTGACCCTGCTGCCAGTTCAGCCCACACACGTCAGCTGCCAGCATGCCTGCCTGGCCATGAGCACCTCAGAGCCTGGCCTCTTTGGCTGCCGCTGTATACAATCTTCACTCCCAAGCACAAGTGAACTTTCGGAAACACCACGGTCATTATCTTCACATACTTACTTATTGATACCTTCAGGGGTTTCAGAGGTCTCAGCATCAACTCAGATACTGCAAACCTAGTTCTAAAACCAGGCTTCTCCAACACACACACCACTCTCTGGTTAAGCCTGCTCCTCCACAGAGCTTCACTGGCAGCCCTGTGGGGAAGGCCGGGTTTTCTCACCTGGGGCTTGATGTTCACCTTCTCCACAGCATTCTCATTGAGCCACTTCACATCAATCTCCACATCAAAGTGTCCAATGTTACACACAATGGCATCATCCTTCATTTGTTCAAAGTGCCTATGAGGAAACCCAACCCTATCAGAGACAGGAGACCAAGAAGAGCCTCAAGCCTGTGCACCTTTGCTCTGTGGGACTCCCACCTCCTACCTACCGGCCAAGGATGATGTCAACACAGCCTGTGGTGGTGACAAAGATGTTGCCCTCCTTACAGGCCTCGTCCATCGTAGTCACTTCATAGCCTGCACAGATGTTAAGCATGTGTTATCAAAGGTGGCCTCACCCCTGCTCTAGCTCCAACAGCCAACCCTTATGCTATCGTACCCTCCATGGCAGCTTGTAGTGCATTGATGGGGTCAATCTCGGTGATGATGACTCGGGCCCCAAAACCCCTCAGGGCCTGGGCACAACCCTTGCCCACGTCACCATAGCCTGCTACCACTGCCACCTTGCCCGCAATCATCACATCTGTGGCTCGTTTGATGCCATCTATGAGAGATTCCCGGCAGCCATACAGGTTGTCAAACTTGCTCTGAAAGGAAAGGAGGCGGGGGAACGATGGGGCAGGCAGGACCCCGAGGCCAGGCCTCAAAGCTTCCCACAGGGCTGACCCCTAAGAATCTTCTCCACTGGACAACGCCCACATGCCCATCCTCATCAGCCTCAAAATTGGCCCACTAGTTGTTCTCTGCTGGCCTAGAAGCCTTTCTAGGGAATCAACCAGGACATGTTGCTGAGTCTAAGGATTTGCCTAACTTTTAAGCTCTTGATTACCAAAGCCACAATGTTCCTGAACAGCTATGACCCACTGTGCAGGGCTCCCTTCAATGCACTCACCACCCTCAGACTATTGCCCTATCCTCCCTCAGGTTAGGGCTTCATGTCCCAGGCCATATCCTTCCTGGACATCCTTCTTCAGAGATCGACTCCTAAGCTCACTGGGCACCAAGAGCTGTAGCTGACTGTACCCCAAGGCTCACCTTGGTGACGGAATCGTTGACATTGATGGCAGGCACCTTCAGTATCCCATTGGCCATCATCTTATAGAGGTTGTGGACCCCAGTCGTGGTCTCCTCAGAGATGCCTCGGATACCTGAACAAGAGAGGGAGAGCATCAGAGATCTCTATCCAAAGTGCTTTCGCTCCCTCATTCCCATCTCTGTGCAGTCCACGCAGTCACTGAGGCCAGTAAAAGGGAGGCGCACTGATGCCCTTGGATACAGAGTCCGGCCAGCCCTAATGCCCCACCTCCCAGCATATTCTTCCCACCACTGTTCCAGTGCCTGACACCCATTCTTCACCCAACTGCCCTGTCATATCCTGCAATACTCCCAAGAGAAGGCTTCCTTCATTTACTAGTCATGGATAGGTTTTGCACAATCCTTTCCTACTTCAGGGCCTTTTGTATTCTCCACATTCCATCTATCTCCTCCCTGCCACAGTCAACAAAGTTGCTTCTCTGCACCATTCCTAGCACTGTCCTACGTTGGCCTTGGCTCATGAACTCAACCAACTCTGCCACCACCCCCAGTTATCCTTGGCTTCACATCACAAGTCAGAGGCAGACTCCATGCCTGCAGAACCCTCCTGTCCTCCAGTCCTATGGAGAATCTGGGTGTTCTGCCAGGCCTACTGCCTCATGTCTATGAAGGAGCAGGTTCCCCTCAGGCCACCGGTACCCAGCCCACTGCTTACCTGACAGAAGCTGTGGATATTTGGTATGGATGAGGTTGGTTAAGTCACCACCATCGTCCAGAATCATGTTGAGGGGTCCATCTTTGAAGTACAACGTCTGTTCAATGCACCACAGGTACTCTTCATCTGTCTCACCCTTCCAGGCATACACTGGAGAGTAAGTGACACATGAGAAGCTGGCAGAGAAGCTGTCAGGGAGGTTCCAGAAAACTACACCAACACAGCCAATGCTTCTCCTTCCTAATTCCCATCCCTAGGTACGTCCAGCCCTATAGAAACACAGCAGTGAGAAGTACACAGCTTGAAGCTAGACAGATCTAAGCTCAAACCCTGACTCTGAACTTTCCAGCCATGTGACCTTGAGAAACTCACATTACTACTTTCCTCTTCTATTAATGGGCTTGCCATAGCATAATCAAGTGACCCAGGGCCACACACAGCCCTATACACAGGCATCTAGACATAATTACTCCTTTTTGCATCTTCTGCCTAGGTTCCATGGAGTAGGGTACTGGCCCACACAGAATAGAACTCCCACCCAGAGGGGCGTCCTATTCAGTGAGACGCTTGTGTAGGATCCTGGGTTTGATCACTGAAAGGTCTTGAGGGCCTGGCAGTCTTGGTGGTGAGTAATTTCAGGTGATGGCTGGTCAAAGTTCCCCAGTAGAAGCTACTATAGATGGAGCACTGTCTGCACCAGGTACTATAACTGCTCCATGTCCATTCTTGTGTTCCCTCATGCAAACCCCGTGAGGAGGCATCACCGTCAACACTCACCAAAACCCCAAGCAAGACTAGGAAATGCAGCATTCAGCACAGCACTGTAAAGCACCCAAAACATGGGTGCTAGCTGCAGGCAGATGCTCCTCCCAGCATGTGGAATCCACAGGTGTGGGTTCAAGAGTCCCCTGTTTACACAGGATGCTGGCCAAGAAGGCAGTTGCCTCCTTCCCCACAACTGTACAAGATTATGCTGTTGGACACAAGGCCTCTTCTAAAGGAGGGCCACCAAGCCTTGCCAAGGTGGGGGCTACTGACAGGCACTCAACCCTGTGAGACTATAGAGGAACCCCTCCAGCTGCCTCCTCTACCTACAGCTGATTAGGATCCCCCCACCCCAAATATATGAGTGTTTTGTCTACGAGTATGTCTGTGTGCCCTGTGCTTGCCTGGAGCCTGTGGAGGATCTCCTGGGTCTGGAGTTACAGATGGTTGTGAGCTGCCGTGAGAGTGTGAGGAATCAAACCTGGGTCCTATGGAAGAGCAGCCAGTGCTCTTACCTGCTGAGCCATCTCTCCAGCCCCAGGTAAGATTCTCATATATTCTATTTAATCATCACTGAATCTAACAAGTCCCTCACCCCCACACCATCCAGACACACAGGTACCATTCTGCAGCAGTTTGAGACACTCTCTGCTCTTTAGCCCTGTCCTTTCTCATCCTCAGAAAGTACCATACCTCAGCAGTACACCCCGAGACTCTTGTTCTGCCTCAGAAAGTACCATACCTCAGCTAGTGCACCCCGAGACTCTTGTTCTGCCTCAGAAAGTACCATACCTCAGCTAGTGCACCCCGAGACTCTTGTTCTGCCTTATACTCACCAGTTCTTTAGAAAATGATCCATAAAGTCCCTCTAAGGAGCTGCCCTACCCTGTGCACCATGTGGCTCCCAATTACCACACAGCCCAGTGGGTCAGTAAGTATCTTGCATGGGATCTGAGATGAGGTAGGAGGGCAAAGCCATTCTTTGCTATAAGTCAAGAGGCTAAGGGTCTCTGTCTGCATATTGAAGCCTATTACTACAGGAGTCAGTGAGAGAAACATGTGAAAGCAAAGTACTCTATCCACTCCCACACAGCCCACAGTGAGCTCACTCACCTGGAATGCCGGCCTTGGCAATGGCAGCTGCTGCATGGTCCTGGGTAGAGAAGATGTTGCAGCTGGACCACCGCACCTAGGAAGGGCCAGGAAAACAAAGTTGTTGGTCACTGGTGACTAAAGCATTCTGTTAGGAACAGGGAAAGGAAAGCCCTGAAGCCAAGACTGAAAGGCTGGAGACTCTGGACAAGTGAATGGCTAGAAGCCAGAGCAGTGAAATGATAGCACTAGAGCTTTAAAAAAAAGGCAATAAATCACTGAGCCAAGCATGGGGGTATACCTATAATCCTAGTAGTGGGAAGAAGGTCAGCGTTCAAGGCCAGCTTGGGCTGTAGGGGAATTTCTTCCAGCTTAAGCTAAATAAGTGAACAACGGAAAAAATGGCTCAGCAGTAAAGAGCACTTGCTGCTCTGGACCCTGGTTTGGTTCCCAGCACCCACATGGCAGTTTACAGCCACCCGTAACTCCAGTTCCAGGGGACCAGATGCCTTCTTCTGGGCCCTGTGGGCACCAGGTCTATGTGGTACATATACAAACATGAAGGTGCAGACAAACTGCTCATATATATAAAATTAAATAAATAAGCTCCCATTACTCTAGTAGAGACAGGAAGCGCTAGGAAGGCAGGGTGCAGAGATCTAACCACAGCGGCGGCAGCCATGCATGGCTGTCAATACTCCAGGGTCCTCATGCAGAGACTCTCAAGGCTAGACTCACCATTTAGCAATGTGGTAAAGACTTCAGGATGAGGACAGCAGACAACTGATAAGTTTGTTTGAACTTGCTCAGCCTGAGATGCAGCCTTGACCTCCAAATGGTTTATGTCAATTCTTAGACACATGAGGCTGTGGGTCCAGGTCAGGCTTGTACATGAGTGTCACCACACAGGCAGTATTTAAAGCATGAGATCAGATCCCCAACAAACTGAATGTTGAAGGCAATGGGGGCTGGAGAGATTCAGTGGCTAAGAATACCAGCTGCTCTTCCAGGACCTCAGTTCAATCCCAGCTCCTACATGGTGGCTCACAACCATCTGTGACTTCGATTGCAAGGAAACTAATACCCACTCTTCTAGCCTGCTTGGGCACTACATGGAAGTGATGCACAGATATATATGCAGGCAAACATCCATACACATACAATAAAAATAAATCTAAAAAGGTCAATGGAGGTAGGTGTGAGCAGTTAAATCCCAGTACTGGAAGGTTGAGACAGCTCAAGCCTAGTCTGAGCTATGCATAAACTAGGCTATAAATGCCAGGGCAAGCTAGGCTATAGAGTAGGATGCTTTAAAAAAAAAAAAGCCCTCAAGTACACATACACCCCCAACAGGGTCTCTCTTGTGTAATTCAATGTCCTGAACTCACTCTGTAGACCAGGCTGGCCTTGAACTCACAGAGCTCCTCCTGTCTGTCTCCCGAGTGCTGAGATTAAAGGCATGTCCACCACCTGAGGGCCCAAGTATTCTTATTTGTGGTTACCGTGCTCTACTAGGCCCCTCCTTGAGATCTTACTACGTATGATCCAGGATCAACAAATCATAGCACTCTACCTTTCTAGCAGCCATGACTTTCTAGAAGGCACCTGACCCCTAGGAAGGCCAATGGGAATGTTTTCAGATGACAAAATGAAATATTGGGGTTTTCTTCTACTGTACTCTCAGAAAGATGTACTGAAGCATCGACTATCTTCCCAACTGGAGAAAATATACAAAAGATGACCTGCCACAGCAGTAGAAAATGAAGAGAAAACCCAGGTGACTAGAAAAGGCTCTGCCAGCTAGGTCTCCCTGTTAGTGGTCTGCTTCCATGGCTGAACCCATGGGAGGACAAGGAACTCAAAGGAGTCACAGAGCAGTAGACCTCACCTCAGCACCCAGGGCCACGAGTGTCTCAATGAGGACAGCAGTCTCCACAGTCATGTGCAGGCAGCCAGCAATGCGAGCCCCCTTCAGTGGCTTCGACACAGAGTACATCTCCCTCATGCGCATCAAACCCGGCATCTCATTCTCAGCTATGTCCAGGGCCTTTCGGCCCCAGGCAGCCAGTCCAATGTCCGCTGCAGGAACAAGATGACGAGTTACAGGAGTCACCTCCTCCCATCATCCGCGAAACACCATCACTGTGTAAGGGCTGATCCAAATATGACCCTATAGCCTTCCAGATGAACAATCTGTTACAGCACTCTGTCACTCACAACAAAGAGAAGTGACCCTTTGAAAAATGGCTGAGACTGTGAATCCCACCATTGATCCTTTCTGTCGACACTTACCAACCTCCAGGTCACTCCCCTGGGAAAATCCAAATCCAGCAGATGGTGGGTTGTGTTTGTTTCTTACTTATAGATATATGGAAATTGGTGTTTTACATACATGCATAACTGTGTAAGGGTATCAGACCTTGGAATTACAGACAGTTGCTAGCTGCCATGTGGATGCTGGGAATCGAACTCAGGTCCTCCAGAACAGTCTCCTAGCCGCTGAGCCATCTCTCCAGACCCAATTCAAGCTTCTTAACTATTATTTTTTAAATGAAAGGGCAACAGCCCTTTCTTCTTCTGATGTGCATGTATATAGAGGCCAGAGGACACTGTCAATTTCCGTCTTATTTTTTGAGCACTGGAGGCCACTGATTTGGCTAGGCAGGCCCTCCTGCCTCTGCAGCACTAAGATAATAGGTGTTTGTAGTTTGACATGGATGCTGGAGCTCTGAACTCACTTATTAAAGACAGGCAAACCTGCCAACTGAGCAGCTGAAGAGTGAAGGAAAGGAGGCTATGGAAATTTTAATAATTTAGCAAATAGTTAAGCCAGGAATCTTGGAACATGCCTGTAATACCAGATGGAGGTAGGAGGAAATTCATCCTTGACTACATAGCAAGTTCAAGGCCAACCTGGACTACAGAAGCCCTATCTCACTAATAATAAGACTTTATTCTACTTCCTATATTACATCAAATAATTTGAAAGGAGGAGTGAAGTGTGTCCAAGACTCTGAGTTCAACCTCCAGCACCAAACAGAGCCCCCAAGGTCACTCCACTCTGCAGAGGGTTCACTATACACACAGCCCCTTAACACACACAAACATATCCTACTCCTGCTATACACAGCTTCTTTCTCTCTCTCTCTCTCTCTCTCTCTCTCACATACACACACACACACACACACACACACACACACACACACACACGCACGCACGCACGCACGCACGCACGCACGCACGCACGCACGCACGCACGCGCATGCACCCAGGCATGAGAGCTCCTTCAGAAATCTGAATTTCAAGCAACCACCTCTGGCCATGTCTTTTCCATATACATTCCCAGCTTAGACTCCCTAAACCATTGATTTTTATCAATTTCTAGAGCCCCTTACCACATCCCTTTCATGATCACCCATCTTTCAGTTTAAGACCCCACTGTCTATCCCCTGCTCTCTTAGGCTCTGAGACCTCACTTGGCAAAGCTTCCACCTGAAGCTAAGGTGGGTGGCCTCATGTCTGTACTTCCAGCACTAGGGAAGCTGAGAAGTGCCATGATTGGAGGTCATTCTGAGCTTCACAGAGACCTAGTCAGCAAAAACCAAAGTTTTGACTTTTGTGGAGCCAGCTCTCCGCTGTACCTAAGGCCCTGAACCAAGGGGAGAATCACAGCGACGGGACGACAGTCCTGCTTACTATGAACATAAAACTCAAGAGACACATCCACAGCAAGCCGTTACATTTTCTGTAAATCTATCCCCTCTTGTCTTCCCAGGTCATCTTCCCAATTCACTAAGGATTCGGCATCATTCACTTTCCATCCCCGGTCTCCATCCTCATTTGTGGTTACACTAGGCAATCTTGTCTGTTAGAAAGGACAAACTGTCCCTGATCCTGGTTTTCTCACCCCTCAGATCTCACTGCTCCATTCTGGGTACCCTGGGTTCATTACCCATGCCCAGGTTTCCCACAGGAGCAAGGGCTCCACTAATGACTCCTTGCTTGCTTTTCCTGGGATCCGATTCATCCCTGTGCTCTGCCTCCCAGCTTCAGGTGGTTCACCAGACCCGCTCCAGGAGCCCGTGGGACCCATCATCACCCTCTAACACCTGCCAAAGTTCTACTCAGATGACTCCAAATACCTTCCTCATGGTGATGACTCCCAAGTATTTATTTACCTCCAGAGCAAACTTCCCCCAGGAATTTGAGATCTCACATAATCCAACTGCTGACTCAGCACCTAGAACTGCTGTCCAATTATTACCCATCAAGTACGAGCCTCAAGACTCCTTGGCCTCAATCTTCCCATTTTAGGAAATGAAATCACCATTCACTCAACAACCATTCTGGCCAAAACTCAGTAAGATTTCCTGTTCCCATTTCTGCTTCTATCAGCACGTCTTTTGGTTGGTTGGTTTTGGGTTTTTTTGGTTGTTGTTGTTTTTTCCCCTATTGTTTGGTTACTGTTTTGGTTTTCTGAGACAGGGTGAATATATTGTGTAGCTAGCTCTAGCTGTCCTGAAACTTGCCATGAAAGTCGCCTGGCCTCAGCCTCCCAGATAACTGCCTGCCCTTGCCACGGAAGTGCTGAGGTTAAAGGCATGGGTTACTGTGTCTCACCTCATCATCTCAGCTTCATGGTGCTCCTCATTATAGCCCAGTGGGTAAATCTTTAAAAATTTCAAATGCTAATCCTTACCAGGGCTTCCAGCTTCAGTATCTACCCATTGGAGACAATCATCTACTCTGGCAACTGATGAACTATTTTAATAAGAATTTTCCGAGTCAGTTCCTCAGGTTCCTCCTCTGTATAATGGGCTAGCATCCATCTCATGCTGGTGACCCTCTCCACTTTAATGGAGTCTTGAAATGATTTTAAAAGGTGACCAGGCCGGATTGCTTTGGGGTTTTTTGTTTGTTTGATTGGTTGGTTTGTACTTTTGTTCTAATAGGGTTTTCCTATTTTGTCCAGGTTAGCCTGGAATTCACTGTATACCCAGGGTGACCTCAGAAGTTAATGCTGGGATTACAAACTTTAGTCACTAAACCCAGCCTGAACTAGAGTGTGCTAAAATTTCATTGGGGTTATTCCAAGTGTTTCCTTGCATACAGACAGCAGTGAAAAGGATGAGCCTAGAGTCATGATGTATTGGGTCCAAATTTTAGCCAACCACTCCCCAGTTACAAGACTCTGGGAAAATAACCTCTGTACCTCCGGATTTTCATCGTAAAAGGAGAGTCCTTCCTTCCCTAGGGAGCTACAATAATAAAACGGATTAGTCTAGAATAATGCTGCAAGGCAGTGCCGATCCCATTGTAAACGCTCAACTGAATGTTTATTTATTCAATCAGCTTTCCATCACTGGGACGAAATGAAGAGAAATTTCTAACCACTGTAAATTTTCTTCTGGTCATCCACCAGAAAACCCCACAGACTGAGCTAATCCTAAATCCCCGGTGCAACGGGACTTGCCATCCAGGCCTCTCTTCACTAGCATCTGGAGCACCAGTGAGCTCTTCAGCCTGGCTGAAGGATTAGGAGGTGGTGGACCCTTGCTGGGGGCCACACAGACCGCCAGACGCCAGAGTCGCTAGGGCCATTTCCCAAAGGCCAGCCTCTCCGCGAAAAGCACGCTGCCGAACCTAGGATCGTAGCCCGCGCCGCTGCTCAGGGAGCCTGCCGCGGGGCACGCCGGAACTTGTAGTCCGTGGCTGCTTCCCACTCCTAGCTCTCTGCAGCGCGTGGACTCCAACCCCCAAGCACCTGCGCGGCAAGGCCAGCGATTCTAGGCGTCCCGGGAGCCCCGAGGCCGCTGCCTCGACTAGACTCGAGTTGGTACGAACAACAATCCTAGGGAAGGGGAGCCTAGTCACCACGGAGGACTGCAACCCTGGGACTCACCGACTTTATAGGGCAGCTTTTCAGACATGCTGGCGGCACTTCCGCTAGGACTGATGAACTCAGTGAAAGGGGGCCGGACGGTGCGGGCAGGGATCTACGCCTGGCGCGGACGTCTTTAAATATCTTCTTATTTGAATATTCATGAGTCCCACTGGGGCTGAGACTTGGGCGGAGTCTAGCTCGCGGTGAGCGCTGAGAGGCTGCTCTACTGGACTTCGATCCCTATTACAAAAATTATAAATTTTATGCTCTGTGGCCTTGGACCCTGGCACCTGGCTGGAAAGGAGGGTGGAAAGAGGCGATTCTTCTCCCATTCGTTCAGTCAGCGAACCAGAAGTCAAAACAATGCAGAACTTTCAGGCTCTAGCCAGTTTACTTCCCTGGTATACAGTGGGCTGAAGAATATCCACTACACAAGTACATGTAAATAGCTGGACCTAGTGGTACATGCCTGTAATCCCAACACTCGGGAGACAGAGCCAGGAGGGTTGCCACAAGTTCCAAGACACTGGTCTACAGCTAGTTAGTTCCTGGCCTGTCTGGAATACAGAATGAGGTCCTGTCTCAAAAAGTAAGAAAAATTACATGTTGCAATGTGTCACTCTCCCTTACGCGTTCCCACCGTCTCCTCAAGTCCGCATTCCACTACAATGTCTTTTTATTGTTTTTGTTTGGTGACCCACGAGCTGGAAATGAGTGTGGAGCTATGCACAGGAACATAGTTCGCCAGTGGCTCAGCAGCCGTAACTGCCAATAGCTTTCATGAAGGAACCAGGCTCCATGTTGTGTGCAAACACCATCTCTGTGGAGTTCAGCTGGCCCCTAGTAAAAGGATTATCCCAGCTGGACTTGTTTACTATTTATATCTCCTCCTCATGGAGTAGAGAGGATGCTCCTGAGCATCCAGCTGCACCCTACACCTGCTCTATGCAACTCTGCCTTAATTGAACATGGCCTCAGGAAGGGTCTGGTTAGAGTATATAACCAGGGAGAAGCCCTCAAACCTTCTAGGTAGAGGCTTTCCCGGTGTAGCCTTTGGGGTGAGGGGACATGTAAACTTCACTATGTAAGCTTTGTCAGAAAGTTCCGTGAACTCATTCACTCCCCCAGAGTGGTCTTTGGCAAAATCATAACTCAATTTATGTAGAAGGAAGAACAGGCTATGTCTCCTCCTGGGAAGGAATTTTAGCAACATCTTATGAGCCCCTCCCCCATCTGTGACTGAATGTTGCTGGGATTGAGTCTTGTGCAGGTGTTGTGAGTTCATGAAGATGATGTGACTCAGCCAAACTCCCCTTGATCTGGTTCTCACATTCTTGAGCTGAGGGCTCAGCAGTCACTTCCTATCAGCACCTTGGCCATGAATGTCTGCATTAACTATCATTTACTACAAAAAGAGACTCCTCTGACCAAAAGTGAGGACCACTCTGTAGGTATAAACAAATATTTAGGAGGTGATAGACTCATTTAGCAAAACCATAGTAATAGACTCCTGAGAACCTATGGTTTCCCTAGCTAGGCTCTTTGACCAGGTTCACAGTAACTCCCTCCTTCCCTCCCTCCCTCTATCTCTATACCTATCTATCTATTTCAGCCTGTGGATCAGAATGTAGGTCTCAGCTAACTGCTCCAGTGCCATGAATGCCACCATGATCCTGAAGTATTCCCACCCTGCTTCCTCCATGATAATAATGGCCTCACCTCTGGAACTGTAAGCCCTAATTAGGTTCTTTCTTTCAGCAATAAAACAGCAACTAAGTCTGATTCTGGGGGCAAACAACATCAATGGCAATAACCTGTATTATTTTAGAAGCCTCTGGAGCCTCCCTGGTGAGTAATTCATAGGGAAGTATCCCTGGCTGTCCTGGTTGAGTTTTTATTTCAATTTATTTACTTATTTGTTTGCTTGTTTTTGGCAACTTGTCATCCGGGAAGTGGGGCCTCCACTGAGGAAATGGAGGAAATCCTATTGCCTCTAGGCAGGCCTGTGGGGGAATTCTCTTTATTAATGATTGATGAGGGAGGTCCAGCCCCTTTTGGGTGGTGCCACCCTGAGTAGTTGATCCTGAGGTCTATAAGAACACAGGCTGAACAAGCCAAGGTGAACAAGCCTGTAAGCAGCAGTTACCCATGCCTTATGTATCAGTTTCAACTTCCAGGTTCCTGCCTTGAGTTCCTGCCCAGACTTTCCTCAGTGATGCACTGTTACCCAGAAGTGTAAGCTGAAATAAACTCCCTCAAGTTGCTTTTGGTCACGGTGTTTGTTGCAGCAGCAAAACCAGGACACTCTCCTCCTCTCTACTCCATTCTCTTTCCCACTGCCCTGTCCACCCTTGTTACCCACTGCCCTGTCCACCCCTGTTACCCAATTGCTAACTGAATGAAGCCCAACCTAAGGATTTAATGCCTGTTTCTGCTCTAACAGTCTGGTTACAAAAATTACAAATTCTTGTATTCTGGTTACAAAACCATGGACCCAAATCAATCAGTTGCTCTCTTACACACACCACTTTCCGTCTCCTTTCTCTCTCCTCTCCTCTTTGTCTCCTTTCTTTTTTCCGTCGTCCCCTTAATCTGCGTCATTATGTAGTCCAGACTCTCCTTGAACTCAACATATAGTCCTGTCTCACCTCACACTTGAGATCCTCCTGCTTCAGCTTCTCTAGTACTGAGATTTCAGGCTTGGGCCCCCATGCTGGGCTAAGGGGGGGGGGTTCTCCCGGTAAGTTGATTGTCTGAAGTCTTTTGCTATAGCTATGGAAAGCTGACTAACACAGAAGGATTCCTCCACCTATTTTCTAAAAGAGACTATGTAGACTGCTTACTAAATCTTTTAAAACTTCTATTTGTATTTGCATTGTGTGTGCCTGTGTGAGTGATTTGCAGCCAAAAGGGATCAGGTTCCCCTGGAATTGGAATTACAGGGAGTTGTGACATAGATAAACCTGGAAATCAAACCTGGGTCCTCTGCCAAAGCAGTAATCACTCAAAACCTCCAAGCTCCTCTCTAGTCTCTATTAACTTTCTAATCTTTTTGGTTTGGTTAGGTTTTGTGCACCCCTCCACCAGGGTTTTTCTGTGTAACAGCACTGGCTGTCCTGGAACTCCCTCTGTGACCAGACTAGCCTCAAACTCCCAGAGACTAATCTGTCTTTGCCTCTGAGTGCTGGGACTAAAGGCATAATCACCACTGCCCAGAAACCGTACACACACACACACACACACACACACACACACACACACACACACACATAAACACACATACACACATACATACACATAAACACACATACACACATAAACACACATACATACACACACACATAAACACACATACATACACACACACACACATAAACACACATACATACACGCACACACAAAGAAAAAGAGACCATGAATCTTAAGGGAGTGAGATGGAAGGTGGTTTCATGGGATGGTTGGAGGGAGGAAAGGGGAGGGGAGGGAAAATGATATGATTATAGTATCGTCATATTAAGTTTCTGGCCTGTCCGGCACATGGTCCAGACCCACAGACCTGCAGAAACACACAGATGCTTACATTAATTTTATGCTGATTGACCTAGGACCCAGGCATATAATTTGCTAACTCTTTACTCTTAAACTAACCTATGATTCTTATCCTGTTCAACCATGTGGCTCGGTATCTTTTCTCAGAGCAGCATAATTGTCCTCTGCATCTGCTAGATTCATTGCTAGTCTCTCTCTGACATCTCTGCTCTGTTCTTCCTGTTCCCAAAGTTTTCCCCTCTGGTAGCCCCACCTACACTTCCTGTCTGCCTTCAGCTAATCAGTGTTTTTATTAAACCAGCAGGCAGGACAATTATTTACAATATGACAACATAATCCCACTACATAGTAATAAACTAAAAAAATGTAATAATAAAAAGATTCTCAAGCCAGACATGGTGGCTACCACCTTTATTCCCAGCATTTGGGAGGCAGAGGTAAGTGGATCTCTATGAGTTTGAGGCCAGCCTGATCTACAGAGTGAGTTCCAGGACAGCCAAGGCTACACAGAGAGACCCTGTCTTGAAAAAAAAAAAAAAAAAACAAAAATAGAAGGAAAAAAGTCTTCTGCGGTTCAATTCTAAAAGTTTTCAAATAACCAAGTAGCCACATAATACCACACACACAAGTGCTGTGAGACAATCCCTTTCTATACTATGGATATGTATTACTGTCATTATTTAATAAAAAGCTGACAGGCCAGTAGCTGGGCAGGAACTTAGTCAGGAAAGCCAAACTGAGAATGATGAGAAGAAGAAAAAGAGCTGTTGCATGAATTCTGGTTGTACTAAAAGAAACTCAGAGCCATATATCGGGAAAAGGCTGAAATATCAAAGAGAGAAACACCACAGTCAAATCTCACCCAGCTATCTCCAGCTTCCTCAGCCTGGTTCCCCTACACTTCTAATGCTCCATCTGTCTTCCTATGCCTGCCTTAAATACCTTCTTCACCCAGCTGTATCCCATCTAGGTTAAAATTAAGGCATAAAATACTACTATTTGGTGTTAGCTTTGAACTCATAGAAACACAGATCTCTGTCTCTGGAGTTATGGGATTAAAGGCATAGGTCACCACTCCCAGTCTTTCCTGTGCTGGGATTAAAAGTGTGATTTACCATTTCTCTGTTATCCCTTGAACTCATTGAGATCCAGAACGATCTCTGCCTCCCAAGTGATGGGACTAATGGTGGGCACTACCTCTGCCTGGCTTGACTGTGGGTAGATCTCTTCTCTGATATTCCAGACTGGTTTTATTAAATATATAACTTATCACTACAGAGGGCAGAATCAGGGGATTTAAGAGAGATGTCAGCTAGCACTGAATAAGCAGGATGTGTAAAAAATGAGGTAACCTTTCAGAGAAGGGGATGGGAGAGGGGTTGGGAAGACTGGGGGAGCAGAAGGAGGGATAAGAGGAGGAACTGTGGTTGATGTGTAAAATGAATAAAACAATTTTAAAAATGAGGTAACAAGCCATGAGCTACATGGCAAAGCATATATAGAAATATGGATTAGTTTGAGTATAAGAGTTAACTAGTAGTAACAAGCCTAAGCTATCAGCCGAACATTTATAATTCATATCCAGCCTCTGTGTTGGTTATTTGGGACTGGGAAGTCAGGACAGAAAATACCCATTTACACACAACACAAAATTAGATGTGGTAGAATGCTTTACATCTGTCTTCTAGCACTTTTAAGGTAAGATAGTAGAAAACAGGAAAATTACCTAGAAGTGTGAAGGGCATGGATTTATCATTACAAAACTATTTCAGGAAAGGAGCATTTAATGCCTGAGAGCAGGCTCCAGGTCTGAGAATTTGGAAAGAATCTCAGGAATGCACCTGACAGCCAATAGATTCAAAACTTAGCTTCTCACCAGAGTTCAGCCAGTAGATTCAGGGCTTGGGTTCATGCCAAAGTGTAGCCAATAGTTGCCATACTCCATACCCTTTACCCAATCCTGAAATGCCAAGATGTGTAACACCTCACTTAAGTATGCTTTTCTTTAAAAACCCCTCACCTCTGGGCTTTTAGGAGAAACCCTCTGCTGCACCAGAACAAAGGGTTTCTACCCAGGTTCCTTTAAACCTGTCTAAAACAATAACCTGACCCTCACGTGTTTGCATTGAATCTAGCTCCCTGGTGGTCTTTGGGGGTTCCTTGACAAGGGTACAACAGAAGTTTGTGGAAATTTGCAAAGCTTCAGCAAAAACAAAAGACACCCTGACTTGAAAGTAGAAGGAGAGAACCAAAGCCTGGAAGTTGTCCCCTGACCTCTCCAAGTGCACTGTGGCATGTGTGCTGGCACACACACACACACACACACACAGACAGACACACCCACAGACAGACACACCCACATACACACATACACACACACATACACACATACACACACACAGACACACACACATACACACACACATACACATGCACACACAGACACACACACACACAGACACACACATACACACACACATACCATGTGAGCACATACAGACACACACACACACACACACACACCATGTGAGCACACACAATAATAAATTCTCTGAGGCTTCTTTTTGACCTGTGAAATGTTTAAACATGTGTTGTTTGGTTTTAAAAGGTCCAGACATTTTCCCATTATTGTTTGTCATTGATTTCTAGTTTGATTCCATTGTGGTTAGAGAATATATTCTGTATGATTTTAATTCTTTTCAATTTGTTGAGATTTTACCCATGTGATAATTAGTGTCTTAGAGTTTCTATTGTTATGAAGAAACACCATGACCAGAGCAACTCTTATAAAGGAAACATTTAATTGTGGTGGCTCACTAACAGTTCAGAGGTTCTGTCCTTTATTGTCATGGTGAGACATGGTGACATACAGGCAGACATGGTGTTGAGGAAGTAGCTAAGATTCGTCCTACATCTTGTAGGCAACAGGAAATCCACTCAGTGTCACACTGAGGGAGTCTTGAGCAAAAGAGACTTCAAACCCACCCCACAGTGACATACTTCCTCCAACAAGGCCACGCTTCCCCCAACAAGGCCACACCTCCTAATAGTGCCACTCCCTTTGGGGGCCATTTTCTTTCTACTATATCTGTTTAGCTTAAAAACTCTTTTTTTTTTTTTTTTTTTTTTAAAAACTTTATTTATTTATTTGCCTTGGTGTTTGCCTGGAACTGGAACTACAGACAGTTGTTAGCTGCCATGTGGGTGCTGGGAATCGAACCTGGGTCCTCTGGAAGAGCAGAGGGTGCTCTTAACCGCTGAGCCATCTCTCCAGCCCCGCTTAAAAACTCTTAAACCACTTGGAAGATGAACCTCTGGGAATCCTATGGAAGGCTGTCTGGATTACATTGGTTGAAATCCATTTAAGAAAACCCATTTTGTAGGATTTCTGCATAGACTTCTATTTAACTCCAAGATCTGACCCCCTTACACAGTTATACATGCAGGCAGACCACCAATTCACATAAAACATTTTTAAAAATTAAAAAAAAAAGATTTCTTTGATAAGGTTTTCTTCTATCTCTACGGAAAACAAAAGATGCCAACCCAGGATGAGATCAATCTTGGTGCATGGCATGTTTTTCAAGCACCTGAAACAAACATGGGTTCTGCTGTTGTCTAGTGAATCAGCTCAATGTCAATTCCATGCTGCTGGCTAATGGTGATGCAGAATTCTGTAATCTTGATTTTCTGCTTAGTCATATTCCAAAAGATGAAAGGGCTATTGAAATTTGTCCTTTCCAGTCCACCAGCCTTTTCTTCATATATTTTACAGGTCTGTTCTTTTGCATGTACATGTTTAGGGCCATTGTGGTGTCTTAGGGATTGGCTCTTTTATCCTTTCAGAATGGAAGGAAAGCAATCTGAGGGGCCAGGTGTCTCAGTTGTTGCAGATGGGAAGGGAAGGCCTGTTGCTACATTGCATGTGGTTTGAGGAAATGTAATATTTGGGTTTCTTGTTACATTTACTTAGATGTGTACGGGTTTTTTTTTGTTTGTTTGTTTTTTGTTTTTTTAGTTTATTTGCCTTGGTGTTTGCCTGGAACTGGAACTACAGACAGTTGTTAGCTGCCATGTGGGTGCTGGGAATCGAACCCGGGTCCTCTGGAAGAGCAGAAGGTGCTCTTAACCGCTGAGCCATCTCTCCAGCCCCCTCTTCTTTTTCTTTTGTTTTTTTTTTTTTTTTTAAGATTTATTTATCATATATACAGAAGAAGGTACCAGATCTCATTATAGATGGCTGTGAACCACCATGTAGTTTCTGGGAATTGAACTCAGGACCTCTGGAAGAACAGACAGTGCTCTTAACCTCTGAGCCATCTCTCCAGCCCCGATGTGTACGTTTTTAAGTGTGACTGTTGGTAAGGCTTTAGGGAAAAAGCTCCCAGACACAGAACTTAAAACTTTCATAAACTACACTCTGGTAACTGCTGACATGATAACAAGCTCACATACACTTTGATCAAACAGCTCCACTTCTAGGAAATTAGCATAAAGTTGCACACATGTGTGAGTGATAATGTTAAAAGTCAAAGGCTGAAAAAGATGTGCACGTTCTTCTGTAAATTTGTGAAGTAATGATACAATCCCCAGGGAAGAATAGTGACGCAACTATTTTCTGTATGTGTGTGTGTGTGTGTGTGTGTGTGTGTGTGTGTGTGATGCAGCATTCACGTGGAGGTGAAAGGACAATCCATGGTAGTGAGTCTCTCCTCCCACCACGTACATCCAAGGGACTGAACTCAGATCATGGGGCCTGGTGGCAAGTGCTGTCTCTCATTGTGACATCTTGCAGAGATGCCAGTTTTTATTAATATTCAACAAATTTCAAGGTGTGTTACATAAGAATTAGAAAAAAACAATGTATAGAGCAGTCAGCCTACAATGCTATTATTTGTGTAAAAGAAAAGGGAACAGCTGGTTTGGCACTCACTGGTTAGGAGGTGGAGACAGCAGGAGGATCAGAAGTTCAAGGTCATTTTTGGGTATATGACAAATTGGAGGCCAGCCTAGACTACATGAGATTCTATCTCACTGTGAGGAGGGGAGGAAGACAAAGTAGGATTTACCTACACACATGTACCAGGCTGGATACCAGGGACTGCTAAGCATGCCAGGGAGGTGGGACGTAAGCCCCTTTCACAGGCAGTGACAAATGACTGTCACGTGCTCCTTCCCATCTAAGTTCAAGCTCCAGTGATGCCTCTGGCAGGCCGCTGGGCTCCTGACCCCTGGGCAGAGACAAGCTGCCCTTTTCACTTGCCCTTTGTACCTCTTTCCCCTGTACTTTTTCAGACATTGACGTCCCTGTGCCGGGGGTGGGGAGAGCAGGATCCCTGCTATTGGTTCTGGGCTGTCCACTCCAAAGCATCCTCACTTGTCTTCCTATGGTCCAGCCTCTCACCGTGTGGGTTCATCGGTGACAAAACATAGGAATGAGATCCAAGCGTTGAAGACACCTGCTTCAGGAGACAAGGCTGGACTCTGCTCTTCTGAGATGACACCCCACACACTGTTCTGTCCCTGTCCGGGTGCTTCCATCCCTTTCTCCCATGACCTTCCTCCCTTCAGAACCCCCTCCTATGTGTAAACATCCTCTGGGTCTGCCTTGAGGTGTCTGCAGGCAGTGTGACCCTCTTCCAATCCTTGGGATCAAATTCTCCCTCCCTTCTCTTCCCAGGTTGGTGGAGGTGGGTGAGTTCCAGGAGCCATCTCTACAGGGCCTACCACACATCACTGCCCTCTTGTATCCCTACAGACTCAGGCACTGGGAGTCATCATTCCTCAGCTTGTGTCCGCTCTGAGCTCCTGCCTGTCAGCCTGTAAAATGGGTGTAGATCTAATGGTATCTGAGCATGTGTGTATGGGTGTATGGGGTATATTTTTATAACTTATCCAATGATGTGTGTGTCCCCATTAGCAGAAAACTCAGAAATGTGTCTAGCTTGGCTAAGTGTTCGATCTCCAAAGCCCAGTTTAGCACATGACACACAGTGTTTGTGAAATGAATCTACCTGACAGCCCCAGCCTCTCTGCCTCAGCTCATGGTCTTAGGTGTTCCTTGGAGTGGGGAGAGAGACAGAGACAGACAGACAGACAGAGACAGAGACCGATTTTTGAGGCTGGGGTCTCCTGTGTCCCAGGCTAGTCTTCAACTTAATAAGTAGCTGCAGGTGACCTTGTACTCTCCTACAGGTACTCTGGTTCTGGTGCAGGCTAAAAGGCTCATTCGGGTCCGCAGCAATCAGATGATAGGTTACACCACCTCTTCTTAGGCGACAACCCTGCAAAGGAGTGCACTGCGGATTTGTAACAAGGGGCTTGGCCCAGTCTGATGGGCGGGGCCGTCTCTAGATCGAGCTTAGAGGGAAGAAAACCCAAGAAAGCAGCTTGCACTTAGTCAGAAATTCTTAAAAGTCTCTGCTTTCTCTTTGCCCTGGCCAGGCTCCCCGTGTAGGAGGCACCCTGTGCTGCAGGCAGGCACCCTTGCCCCTCAGAGGTCAGCCTTCATCAGGCTGGAGTCGCCTTTACCCGATCCTACCAGTAGAGGGCGCCCTGCACCCAGCTTTTGCTTCAGCCTGAAGCCAACCCTTCCGGAGAGTGCAGTTTGGACAGCTGGGAATTTTAAACCTCCGCTCTGTTTGACCCCATAGAAGAAGAAGTGGAGGGTGGGAAGAGGAGGATGGCCCTTCCTTGAAAATTACCTTTAAACTTGTTCCGAACAGACTCAGCCCAGAGCTTGGCATTGGTTGTGACAGTTATTTGTTGGATACATCCTTGCTCGCCAGTTTTTTTGTTCGTTTTGCTTTTTTTCTTTTCTGAGACAGGATCTCACTATGTAGGTCAGCCGTCCTGGAACTGGCTTGGTGGGGTTGGCAGTTTTGTAAAATGTATTGCATATGCCTCCAGATTCGAGTCTGTTAGTTCAAAAGACTCTGAACTCCTTCACAGCAGAACCCAAAGCCTTGGGACATCTCTTCATCGCTGCATCCAACGGAGTCTGACCAGGACAGCTACCTGGTCAAGGCTTGTGGATAGGAAAGGATGACACATAGGTTAAGCAGAGGTCATAGCATAGTGGCTATTGGGATGTTGGCCCTATAATTGTTTTCTGATGTGGTGGGCAAATCAACTATTATAGCTGCCCTCTTTGATAATATATAAGGTCTTCAGGCCCACATCTGCCCCCCCCCCTTTGTATGCAAACATAAAACCCTCACCAATGGCCCAGAACAATCTTGAAGAACACAGGTTAGCACTCTCATAGCATGTTACCAGATGTCCCCACATTGCAGAACTTTCTGAATACTTGTGTTAATAATGATTTGCTTATTGTCTTCCCAGCTGTCATTCTTGTTATCGGTGAGTCACCTCTCATTTCCTGCTCCCTTCCTGACAAAGGTGAACCTGCCCAATCACATGTCAAGGTAAGATAAACAAGAGAGACCACATGGGGAACCACAGCTATTGCCAATTTCCAGGAACTACGGTGATTTTTAGACTTGTTCTGGAAATATAAGCAGAAATGGTGCTGTGAATTAGATGGTGGTCCTCTGCCTAAAGATGCTTCTAGCATTTGTGAATTTCCTTACCTGGAAAAAAAAAAAAAAACCCTAAATCTAATTTTAAATGCCCTTATAAGAGAAGTTTTGTAAAATGTATTGCACATGCCTCTGGATTTCTCACAAGTCTGATAGCTCAAAAGGCTCTGAACTCCTTCAGAGCAGAACCCAAAGCCTTGGAACATCTCTTCATCTCTGCATCCAGCAGAGTCTGACCAGGACAGCTACCTGGTCAAGGCTTGTGGATAGTAATGGATGACACATAGACTGAGTAGAGTCACAGACAGTGGAGAAAAAGTTAGACAGTGAAGAAGACAGAGGTAGGTTGGAGTTATGCCAGCTATATCAGCGACTTTGTGTATCTTCCTCTAGTCTCTCCAACTTTTTTTTTTTTTTTTTTTTTTTTGGACAGGGTTTCTCATTGAATCAGGAGCTTACTGATTCAGCTATTCTATCTAGCCAGAAGCCCTGGTCTGCCTGTTTCTGCCTCCCCAGTGCTGAGATTTTAGACATGCACTTCCATCCCTGGCCTTTAAGTATTTATGTATACGGGCATTTTGTCTGCATGCGTGTTTCTATATCATGTGCACGCCTGTTTCCTGCAGAGCTCACAGGGGACATTCCAGAACCAAATAGTAACACCAAGTCCTGCCAACAGTCACCAGAATTAGGAGAGAAGCTTGGGACAGAAGGAACCTATGCTACCCCCACACCTTTGTTGTGAACTTCTGACTTCAAGAAATGTGATAGAGCTAGGTGGTGAGGTGCATGCCTTTAGTCCCAGCAACTCAGGATTAAAGATGCAGAAGGATCTCTGTGAGTTTAAGGCTAGCCTGGTCTATAGTGCTAGTACAGCCAAGGCTACACAAAGAAACCCTGTCTTGAAAAAGAAACGTGAAGGAATAAAGTTCTGCTGTTTCAACTCATCGGAACTGCGGCCTTTATTTCAGCAGCCCTAGAAATCTACCATGGTTAGGAAGTGAGAGAGACCTGTGGTAGACAAGGCGGAAGTGTGACCCATGACTGGTGACTCAGAGTCCCCTGTGCTGTCCTCCTGCCCCCACTTCCCAGAAAGAAAGACAATGGGGGCTGCTGTGAGACTTGCTATGTCCACCAGGGTGTGAATCACCCACGTGCTGTGGTTTTGTTTTAAGCAGCTGTGAAGCAGTGTCATAAGGGAGGTTCTCTGAGGATGAGCTCAGTCTCCAGGAAGGGCAGCTGGCCTTGGGGGGGCACACCAGGTGCTCCTTCCACAAAGAGTACCTGGGTGCCTTGTGGTGGCTTCTTCAGAGGAAGTAAAGCCCAAGGCATGGACCTAGAAGACCAAGGGAAGGAAGTCGACCTGAGGTATGTCCTCTGAGGTCAAACATCTAAATCTGCCAGTTTTCTTTTGTCCCTCTTCTACCTAACATGCTCTGGTGGTCACAGGCACTTTGCAGATGCCAGGATTGTGTTAATAATTAATATTTCAACTTCCCCTTTTATAATAGAGAAAACTGTCAAATGGAAAAGAGCTAACAAAAGGTTCCTGAGAGAACTTTTCCGAAGACCTGCATCCTGAAATGCAAACATCAGCAGTCACCTTAAATGCAGGCATCTAAGGTGCTCATGACCTCTTCAAGTGGCCAGAGCTAGGATCACACATTGTACAGAACAAAACTGCCATCTGAGCATGCCTGTATCCTTTTCTTTCTTCACTGGGTTAACGGTCGACTATAGGGCTGTGCACATGCTAGCCTGGGTGTGAATATATGTTTCAGGAGCCATTTAACCTACCACAAGTCATCTTTCAGGACTAAAGTGGAGATGTTATTTTCTACCTTTGGATAAAGGGCAGTAGTGTAGACTCCTAGTGTTGTTGAGTAGAATAAATGAAATGATGAATGTAAATTCTTTAGTGCCCTATACACACATACTTGATATTCCATTTTGAGTTATCATTGCTGAGGGGAGTCCCATGAAACTCCTCTATAGAGAGTTTTTCAAAATGTATTTATTTGTGGCAGGGTTGTGAAATGTCAGTGCAGGTCAGAGGACAACATTCAGCTTCTAGGACTTGAACTCAGGTTATCAGGCTGTCAGCAAATAACTCTGGCCACTGAACTATCCTGATGACCCTGCCTGTCTGTAGGAGGTTTGGAGCTTCTGATAAATATAGAGCCTCTAGCCTCACTCAAACAGGAAACACAAAGCCACTCTGAAGAGGTTATCTGAGTAGCCATGAACCATGAGGCAACACAGATCAGTAGAAATGGATTGAGTTAAGATGGGAGAGCTAGTTAGCAATGAGCCTGAGCCATAGGCCGAGCAGTTTGTAATTAATATAAGCGTCTGAGTTATTATTAGGGTTAAGTAGCAGCAGAGTTGCCAGTGGGTCAGAACACCAGGCTAGGCCAGGCCATGGGCAGGAGAGATTCATTTGGACTGCAGGGTTAGGCTGGGCCAGAAATTTTGTACAATAGTAGCACTCTAGACCTGCTCTGCATATGGATCCTGCCTGTGCTCCAGTGTGGGCTGTGAGACCTAGGATCCACAAAAATGTGACAGACAGCCAGGCGTCCCAGAGCACCTAGTTTGCCATACCCAAGGCCAGAGCTTGGTCCCTAGACCCACTAACCTTATCTGGAATCAGTATGTGGTGGTCAAGCTACACGACCTGACCTCATCACCCCAAAGGACCAGAGCTCACTGTGTGACCTTCGCTGGTGGTAGAGGAAGGTCCAGAGAGAAAAGAAGGTCGAAATCCAGTACTACAGGGCTGCAGAGAGGGCTCAGCCATTAAGAGCACTGGCTGCTCTTCCGAAAGACCTGGGTCAGGTTCCCAGCCAGCCCCTTCATGGTGGTTCACAACCAGCTGCAACTCCACAGCATGATCTCTTCTGACCTTCACTATCAAGCACACATGTGGTGCACAAACATACATACAAAAGAAAAAAATTCATTCACATGAAATAAAAATAAATCTTTTTTTTTAAACCCACTGTGCTTAGTGGTGAAAGCCTTTATTTTTATTTTTTTTTAAACTTTATTTATTTATTTGCCTTGGTGTTTGCCTGGAACTGGAACTACAGACAGTTGTTAGCTGCCATGTGGGTGCTGGGAATCGAACCCGGGTCCTCTGGAAGAGCAGACGGTGCTCTTAACCACTGAGCCATCTCTCCAGCCCCATAAAAATAAATCTTAAGTAAAATAAAATCTTGTACTTTGGACAGTGCCAAGTCAGCAAGGGCCCCCCCCCCAAAGAAAAACCAAGGGAAAAAAAATAGTGAAAAATAAACACTTCACACCCGAAAAATACCAAGTATTTGCTTCAAAGTGAAAAGAAGCCATAGATGGAGAAAAGATACAACATGTATGTCAGACCAAAAGCTCTAATCCAATTTCTATAAGGTGATAGAAAAAGACAGCCACAGGGAAAGGTCAAAGCTAGAAAGAGTGGACTGGTAGAGGAGGCTCTTCCAAAACAGGAGAGATCCAAGTGGCAGCATTGCTTCATTTTATTGATTTTTTTGTTTCTTTGTTTTTTGTTTGGTGCGTGCGTGTGTGCATGTTCGTGTGTATGCATTGGAGACCAGAGGAAGAAATCTGATGTTTTCCTCTATCAGTCTCCATTTTATTCCCTTGAGACAAGGTCTCTCCCTTTGCTTGGCACTCTTCCAGTTTGGGGCTCAGCTGACAGTCAGCAAGCCCCAGAGACCCTTTGGCTTCCCACCCTCAGAGTGTTGGTGTTATAGGAGCACTAGCCCTGCACAGGTTTCCTTTGTTGTTGTTTGGGTATTTTGAGGCAGTTTTACTACAGAGCTCTGGCTGACCTGGGGTTCGTATTCTCCTGTCTCAATAGGCTGGGATTACAGTCGTGGC
The DNA here is from genome assembly GCA_004025045.1 of Sigmodon hispidus. NCBI lineage: Eukaryota > Metazoa > Chordata > Mammalia > Rodentia > Cricetidae > Sigmodon > Sigmodon hispidus. The sequence goes on along the minus strand of PVIH01003143.1, from coordinate 67,752 downwards.
ATCAACTGCTTTTCATTTTTTAGACACAAAATGATGCTGATCGCCTTCTCCTTCTTCACATTCAAGCACCAGCTCTTTTCAGCTCTGTACTGTTCAGTGACTTTCTCTCCTGCCCTGCCCCTTCGAACCTCACTGCAGACTGGCTCCTGCCCTGGGCTTTTCTTGTCCCTCCCAACCCCTTCCTGACCATCCATGACCTTCACTGCCACATCATATCAGCCCCAGTACTGAGTGGCCTTGCTTGGGCCTTATACACTGGCCCGAGTCAGAAGTTTGCTCCAAATTGCCTAAAGTCCAACTGTAGAAGGGCTCAGCAATGGAAGGATGATGTTATTATCCCCAATTTACAGAATCGACACTTGGCAGGCTCCATGTACATTATTTTAGTGATAGGTCTATACCTTCACCAATTACCAGGTTCTTTCTCTGTATTCTGCTACTCTCGGGCATTATCTGAGTGGTCAGATTGGCTGCTCACATGCTCAGCAGATGGCTACTGAAACAGAAACATCCTGTCTTTAGGACAGTGCACAAAGGCAGAAAAAAGGGCCTCATCTTCTTTCTAACACTTTGTAACAAGGAGGGAAAGAAAATCTTCCAGCCAGCACAGAGGTGCATACTTGCAATCCCAGAGAGTCACGAGTTCAAGGTCATTCTTGCTCTATATCTAATTCCAGAAGGCCTAGGCTGTGTGAGACCTAGTTTCAAAGGAAATAAATGTTTTCAGATGTTTCCTGGCTCCAACTCTGACTGCCTAGCCATGACTTCTCTGTGACCCACATTGCTCTCTGTCTATCCCTTGGCCCAGTGAGCATGGGTCATCAAAATTAGACCCAGTGCATTAAGTAGAAAAGAAATGGAACAGGGTCAAGAAAAAAATGCTGGGCTAGAGAGATGGCTCAGAGGTTAAGAGTACTGACTATTCTTCCAGAGGTCCTGAGTTCAATTCCCAGAAACCACATGGTGGCTCACAACCATCTATCTTGAGATCTAGTGCCCTGTTCTGGCACACAGGCATAGTGGAGGCAGAATGTTGTATACATAATAATTAAATCTTAAAAAAAAGAAAGAAATGTTGTGGCCAGGCATGGCGGCATATACCCGTATTCCCAGTATTTAGCATGCTGAGACTGGAGGACCAGGATCTGAGGCCAGCCTGGGCTGCATAGTGATTTCAAGGACATCTGAGCTGCTTAGTGTGATCTTTATGATGGTAAAAACAAAAAAGTTTCCTAGATAAGAAGCCTTTGAGCCAGGCATGATGTAGAGGTAGAGGCTAGAGGATCTCGGTACATTCAAGGTTAGTCTGATCTATATTAACTCCATCCCAGAGCTACATACAGAAGCCTGTCTAAAAAAAAAAAAAAAAGGGAAGAGAAAAAAGAAAAGGAAGGAAAGAAGGAAGAAAAACTGTCCATAGTGACTTCTTTAATTCCATCCATTACATGCTCTGTCTAGGAAGAAGGAAGGAAGAAAATAAGGGTGTGTGCTCTATATGCCCTGAGTGTTTATGTTTAATGATACATAATTAAATCAGAACTATTTATGGAGCACTGTCTATTAAGCATTTTCTGAGAGCCAAGAAAATTAATGACATTCACTGTCATCCTCACAAAAATTTTATGAATATAAAGTTAGAAAAATTATATTTTTCCTATTATTAATAATGGAAACTAGAGCCTCATGTATGGTAAGCACGCATTATATATCGAATCACCAAGCCATACCCCTTCTCTGTTTCCTTTTTTATTCGTTCTTTTTCTTTTTCAAAATTTATTTATTTATTTATTTTGATTTTTTTCTCAGTGTAGCCCTGGTTATCCTGGAACTCACTCTGTAGACCAGCTAGCCTTGAACTCACTGAGATCCACCTGCCTCTGCCTCCCAAGTGCTGGAATTAAAGGTGTGTGCCACCCCTCCACCCCAGCAAGATCTATTTATTTTTATGTTATATGTGTAAGTGTTTTGCCTGTATGTATGTACCACATGTGTGCAATGCCCATGGAGGCCAGAAGAAGACAGCAGATCATCCAAACCAAGAATTATAGGTGGTGGTTGTTGTGGGGTGTCCACCAGAAAAAGACTGCTTGGACATGAGTTTATGCCAATAGAAAGCGTTTGTTAGCCAGCAGGTGGTTACACTGGGTGTTTGGGATTGCAGTGTAGCCCCCAGCCTGTCTCAGGGTGAACTTTTAAGCACAAAAACCATGTCCTGGGTTGACATACTTCAGTTAACAAGAACGGTTTTCTAGAAGAAGAACTGCAGAAGCCAAAAAAAAGCAGGGTTAGTACAGTAGAGACTTTCTCAGAACTCTGGGCTTTGATGGATTAGGTCTTTGTCTTGGATTTTACAGGTGGTGCCGTCCATGTGCTGAGTTTTATAACCTGAATGGTACCTCCACCATGGAGTCAGTTATGCCAGGGCCTTGGGGGCTGCTAAGGTCTGGGGCCCTGTTACAGTTGTGAGCCACCATGTAGGTGCATAGGTGCAGGAAAGCAGACTCATCCGGTCTTCTGGAAGAGAAACAAGTGCTCTTAACCACTGAAAGCCATTTCTCTAGCCTCTCTCTCTCTCTCTCTCTCTCTCTCTCTCTCTCTCTCTCTCTCTCTCTCTCTCTCTCTCCAGGGTCTCATGTAGCTCAATCTGGCTATCAATTCCCAATGTAGCTGAAGTTGGCCTTGAACTTCTGATCCTCTTGTTCTATCTCCCGAGTGCTATGGTTAAAGGTGTGACGACCATGTTCAGCTTTCCCCGTTTCTTTCCTGCTAGAGCTGCTTTTTCTAAGTAGCCCAGGCTGATCTCAAACTCTAAACCCTCCACCCATACCTCCCAAGCGCTGAGATTATAGGCCTATGTGCTTTGGTCACCTTCTATTGTCACTATGTGTCTTAGTCACTGTTCTGTTGCTATGAAGAGGCACCATGGTCACCAAAGCAATTCTTGTAAAAGAAAGCATTTAATTGGGGGCCTGCTTACGGTTTCAGAGGGTTAGTCCATTAATATCATGGCAGGGAGCATGGTGGCACACAGGCAGACAGGGTGCTAGAGATGTAACTGTGACTTCTACATGCTGATCTGCAGACAGCAGAGAGACAGCCTGAGCCTGGCATGGGCTTTTGAAACTGCAAAGCCTACCCCCAGTGGTATTTTTTTTTCCAGCAAGGCCACACCTTCTAATCCTTTCAAATAGTGCCAGTCCCTGGTGACTAAGCATTCAATTATATGAGTCTATGGGGATCATTTTTATTCAAACCATCTTACCATGCTCTGTGACAACTTTTCTTATATGTAATTTAATAGAGGAAAACAAGAAATGATTAGGCCAAAGTAATGCTAGAAAATCAGGAGCAGACTCCGGTATGTTCCAAAGTCTGTACTTTTCTGGGAGAAACTAAGATCTTTCACTGCCAAGATGAAAGGTAGAGAGGGCTTTCTGCAGCTGACAAGGTAATTTAGCTGGCAGAGTGCTTGCTAGCATGGTCATATCTGACTAGTTAGCAGCAAATTCAAGGTCAGTCTGTGGTACTTAAGACCCTGTCAAACTGGGGTTTCACAAATGCTTCGCAGTTAAGAGAACTAGCTGTTCTTACAGTGGACCTGGGTAAGGTTCTCAGTACCTACATGGCTGTTGGGGATCCGATGCTATCTTAGGCTTCTATTGCTGTGAAGAGATACCATGACAACAGCAACTCTTATGAAAGAAAGCATTTAATTGGGGCTGACTTAAAGTTACAGAGATTTAGTCCATTATTATAGTAGGAGCATGGTGGCATGCAGGCAGACATGGTGCTTGAAAGGTAGCTAAGAGTTCCAGATTCTAATAGGCAGGCAGCAGGAAGAGAGAGTGACACTGGGCCTGGCTTGAGCTTCTATAACCTCAAAGCCCGCCCACCATAACACACTTCCTCCAACTAGGCCACACTTCCAATAATGCCACCCCTTATGAGTCTATGGATGTGGTTTTCATTTAAACCACCACAGATGCCCTCTTCTGACCTCTATGAGCACTGCATACATATAATGTACAGACATACATGCAGGTAAGACACTTATACATATAAAAAATAAATATATAAATCTTTTTTTAAAAAAACCAATCATAACAAAACAACTCTCTGGAGAAATGTTAAGCAATTTCAGTATAAAAAAAGGTAATGATCCCTTAGCTGGGTGGTAGTGGTAGACACCTTTAATTCTAGCACTCAGGAAGCAGAGGCATGTGGATCCCTGTGAGTTTGAGGTCAGCCTGGTCTACAGAGCTAGTTCTAGGACAGCCAAGGCTACTAAAAAAACCCTGTCTGGAAAAACCAAGAGGGAGGGAAGGAGAAAGAGAGAGAGAGAGAGAGAAATCCCCTACCCAGTTATTGACTCTGAAATGCACATCACAACCCACCCTAGGAGACATCATGTAGATGTAAAGAAGAGGATCTACAATGATGTCCACTGTATTGACATTTTTAAAGGAGGAAATATGGGCAGGAGCCTAAATATACCCCAGGGAGCAAGGAATGAACAAATTGCTTCTGTTTTAGAAGTCACTTAGGAAGGCTAAAAGTTCAAATGCTTCTCCTCTTCCTAGTGAGATACATCATTCTTTATTCATCTGTGAAGGTTACATCCTGAGAGATGCATCATTAGGAAATTTTGTTATTGTGTAAACATCAGAGGGTGCTTATGCATAGATAACATACATATGACAGCCACTTCACACAGCCTCTGGATGGAATTAAGATATTACAAAAACAAGCTGGGAGAGGCTGCTGTCCTGTAACACAGCACACTTTTGTTTTTCCTCTTGGTTGGTTGGTTTGAGACAGGGTCTCATGTAGCCCAGGTTGGGCTACTTAAAAGTCTTGATGTTAGTATGTGAGGGTGACTTTAAATTCCTGATCTTCCTGTCCTCAGCTCCCAAGCGCTAGAATTACAGGCCTGTGCTGTGCCACAATGCCAACTTACAGCATTTGTTGAGAGCATAGTATGATGGACCTTGTACCCACAGATCTTCAGAGAAACCAGGAATGTTAAGCACACAGGATTATCTTTTCAATGGAAAAGATGAAAAACCTGTTCTTTTATCCAGAAAGCTGAGAATTGGACATGATTAACAGCCTGGTAATGTATGTTCTGTGTTGGGCCAGGACACATCTGACTCTTTCAACTAAGACCAGGAGGTGGCTAGGAATCTAAATGATCCTGATAGCCAGAGGCTCCTTAAGCTTCTACAACCAGGACCAGTGGTGGCTAATAGCCCACAAGACCTATCCATTATCTGTATGACCAGGACCAGGCCAGACCTTTAGGCTTTTAAGTTAGTACAGATAGCTTATCTCTAGAACCCATCTTCTTGGAAGAAATGACATAAGCCCTGAGTTGAGTTTCAATATAATTATGCTTCTTTGTATGCATACTTGTGTTACACCAGGAAACTTCAGATTGTACTGGACTTAAATATATTGGGAATAAATGCCTGTTATTAGAAGTCTGATCCAGGTTGACAGAATCAATCTGCTCCAGAGATTTGAGAGGTTCACTTCCCTGTATGACATCTGCTGGGACTCCCTCAAGCTCTGGTTCTACAGTGAATCTTAGTGTTTGTTTTTGTGTTCTGAGACAGGGCTTCTCTCTGTAGCCCTGGCTGTCCTAGAACTAGCTTTCTGGACCAGGGCTGGTCTTGAACTCATAAAGATCCACCTGCCCTCTGCCTCTTGAGTGTTGAAATTAAAGGCGTGTGCCACAACCTCCCAGCTACAGTGAACTTGTTTTTTAATAAGATTTTTTTAAAAAAGATTTATTTATTATGTATACAGTATACATAAGGTACCAGATCTCATTATAGATGGTTGTGAGCCACCATGTGGTTGCTGGAAACTCCCCTGGAAGAACAGTCAGTGCTCTTAACCTCTGAGCCATCTTTCTAGCTCCTTTAAAATAAGATTTTTAAGACCCACGGTTTATTGCCATTATTATGTATTGTGTACATACACAATTGCACTGCTGTAATGCTGTATGATGGCTATGCAGTGGACTGACATCAGGCACTAAAAAAAGAACAGTTCCAACAGTAGTAGCAAGAACTACAGCATCCTGGGAAACTAGAAGTTTTCAGCTTGGTTATAATTTTTAAATATGTTAGATTTATTCATTTTATGTGTATGAATGTTTTTGCTCACATGTATATCTGTGCACCATGTGAGTACCTGGTGCTCATGGAAGTCAGAAGAGGGTACCAGATTTCAGGTCCTCTGCAAGAACAAATGTTTTTAACCACTGAGTTACCTCTCCAGTCCCAACTATATGTGTATTGAGATGAGGCCTTCTATGTAGTTCATTGTCCTGATTTGCTTTCTATTGCTGTAATAAACATTATAACCAAAAGCAATGTAGTTTTTGTTCTTTGAGACCATTTCTCTGTGTAACAGTCTGGCTGTCCTGGAACTGACTTTGTAGACCAGGCTCAAACTCACAGAGATCAAAGTCATGCACCACCACTGCCTGGCTAGAATTTCTTTCATTTTACAGCTTGCAATCCATCACTGAGGAAAGTCAGGGCAGGAAATCAAGACAAAAACCTGGAGGCAGAAACTGGGCTGGAGAGATGGCTCAGAGGTTAAGAGCACTGACTGCTTTTCCAGAGGTCCTGAGTTCAAGTCCCAGAACCCACATGGTGGCTCACAACCATCCAAAATGAGATCTGGTGCCCTCTTCTGGTATGCAAACATACATACAGGCAGAACACTGTATACATAATAAATAAATAAATCTTAAAATATCAGTAATAATAATAAAATAGTTAAAAAAAAAAAAAAAAGAACCTGGAGGCAGAAACCAAGACAGAGGAGAACATGGAGAAGTGCCACTAGGTGGCTTGCTCTCTGTGGCTTGCTCAGCCTGCTCTTTTATGCCACCCTGGACCACCTGCCGTGGGTGGCACAGCCCCCAGTGTACTGGCCTTTCTACATTGATCATATTGATTAAGGAAATGCCATCTAGGCTTGCCTGCAGCCCAGTCTGATGGAGGCATTTTCTCAAGTGTGCTGTTCTCTTCCCACATGACCCTAGCTTGTGTTAAATTGATGGAAAACTAACCTGCATATCTGAGCTGGTCTGAAACGGGAAATCTCCTGCCTCGGTCTCTCAAGTGCTGGGATTACCTTCATGACCTGTTTTTCTTTATGATCATAAAAGGCCATTGTCATTTTCCTCTTTGGCCAAAATATTGTCATGCAGGGCATGGTTGTAAGCCTCTCCCTCTTTCCCTGCCCTTCTCTCTCTCTCCTCTCTCTTCTCCTACCCTGGCTTCTCTCCCTCTTTCTCTCATAGTGGAGACTGAACATGCTAGGCAAGTGCTCTTCCACTGAGCCATACCTTCACCTTCATCTTTAAACAATAGTGACCAGTCATTGATGTAGAAATGAGATACGCATGTGAAGGGGGGGGGGATCTCATAAGCAGTGAGTATATTTTCACAACCCAACATAATAAGGAATATTGAGTTGTAATTTTGAAAGTACTAATTCAAGTTGGGTGGTGGTGCAAATGCCTTTTATCCCAGCACTCAGGAGGCAGAGGCAGGCAGATCTCTGAGATGGAGGCCAGCCTGGTCTACAGAGTTTGTTTTAGGACTATACAGAGAAACCCTATCTCAAAAGACCCAAAGAAAAAAGAGTGTTTTACTGCCTATTGAATTGGAATTACATTTCTTTTTGCTCTATCTTTTTTTTTTCCATGATCCTAAATAATCATTTTTAGAAAGGGATGGAGCCTTTTCTTCACAATTCCTACAGGGCTTAATACTGAGGAGAAACTTTGAAAAGTAAAGGATTATGGGGGTTGGTAAATTGCTTGCTGTGTAAGCATGAGTTTGGATACTCAGCACTCACATTAAAAAACAAAGCAACGAGCTGGGTGGTGGCACACACTTTTGATTCCCAGCACTCAAGAGGCAGAGGCAGGTGAGTCTCTGAGTCTGAGGCCTCTTAGTCTACAGAGGGAGATCCAGGACAGCCAAAGCTACATAGAAAAACCCTGTCTTGAAAAACCCAAAACCACCACCACCACCACCAATGGAGTGGTAGTGTTCATCAATAACCCCAGCACAGGGCATAGACACGGTGGGTCCCTGGGCACATTTGCCAGCTAGTGTCACTCCATGTTCAGCGAGAGCAACTTTCTCGAAAAAAGTAAATTGGAAGAGAGAGAGAAAGACACTTGATATACATGCATATACATGCATATACATGCATATACATGCATATACATGCATGAGTGCACGCACATACACAACACACACATACAGACACTCACACACTTAAATAATAAAAAAAATAAATCTTAACAATTCTATGGGTCCCTAAGTACCAAAACTGGAAACAGCACCCACACCTCAATGCTTATAGAATGTCACTGAACTGCAGAATAAGTGTAAGGGGTATTACTCATGGTAATAAGTTGGTTTGGGGTGGTAGTAAATGTCAAATTCTTTTCCTTAACCATCTCTATCTCCTTTGTTCCTTTGCAGGGGCTGAGTCAGCCTGTTGGGTGACCCAGGCCTGCCCTAGGGGAGGGAGGAAACGACACACTAAGTCCTTTGAGCCTCTCCCCTGGCCAGAGGACATCAGCAATTGGAAAGGAGCCCAGCTTTATGGGCAAACAATGGTGCCAGCCAGCTTCGGGTGAAGCAGGCTGAACAGCCTGGCCTGATCTGGTGGGTGTCCAGAAGGATGTCCCTCATACCTGAAGGGTCCATTTCACTTGAAGACAAATATCCACCAATCAGGAATAGTTCTGGATGCGCCATGGGTTGGGAAGAGTCAGGGAATGTGGTGAGAGACTCCCTTAGCATTCTTGGTGAACAGCTTTAAGCATGAAATCCCCAATCTCCCTGCTAGAGGACCTCAGCCTTCGTGGAATAGAACTATTCTGGCAGACAGAGGAGAAAACCAAGGCTCCCTAAGGGGCTGTAAGTTGTTTGAGGCCCCATAGTAAATCAACCTCAGACTGGAGGAGCTAAGCCTTAGGTTCCCTCTGACACAGCAAGTCCATCCCATGAAGTGATATTTGCACAACCTTTTATGAGCGCTCTGAATTCTGTGTCTTTGATAAGTGTCCATATGACACATGAGATAATGTCTGATCACCTGACCACTGGAATCTGAAGCAGGATCTCAAGCGTGGTTACCTCCCAGACCAGAGCATTGGTAGGCACTTCCTGGTCTGACTGTTAAGTGTGTAATGTATAGTAATTGCGTGAGTTCAAAGTCTGCCTCTAGAGGCTGGAAAAATGCCCAATAGGCAAAGGGCTTGCTGTACAAGCAGGAGTCTTAAAGTTGGAATCCTCAGAACTCAGAAAAAATCCAGTTGTGGAGGTATGCCTCTGGAATCTCGGCTCTGGGAGTGAGTTAGAAACAGGTGGATCCTGTGGGTGGGGCTTTCTAGCCAGCCAAATCTAGTCAACCATGCAGCTCCAGGTTCAAGGAGAGAAACCTTGTCTCAAAAATCAGATTAAGGATTGCAAAAGCAATTAAGGAAGATACTCACTGTTGACCCACAACTTCAAAATACACTTGTGTGAGCAGGCACACCCCCAGACACATTCACATACACACATACACACAAAACCTACAACTAACACTGCCTATGTGTGCCACCTTGGGTGAATTAGTTTGTTGCTCTGGTAATGAATGGCTCCGATGGTCCTCAGTGATCCTTACCTTCAGACTATCTATTCCCTTACGTAGTCAGTTTTCTTCTTCATGAGTGCGACTGACCCCTGTAACCACTGGATGCCCTGCAGAAGTGAATGCCTAACTTCAAAGATCAAAAGAACCACTGGAAGTTCTACCCAGCTCCCTTGGATCACTGGCTCTAGCAGCACAGGGGTTGGGGGTGGAGGGATGAGGAAGAGGTGGGGGTGGGGTGAGAGGGGGTGGGGATCAGCTGCTGAATACTAGGGACAGACAGCCCAATGGAGAGACCCACACAGCTGTGCTGCGTGCTGCTATAATACCTCACATTAAATTATAAAGAAGTTTAATTGGTGCAAAGTCCTCAAGGTCAGGAGTCTGGGACTGAGAACCCAGCTCTGCTGAGGTTTTTGTTTATTTGTTTTTTGTTATTCAACTTTATTTTATTTTTGCCACATCATAACTCAGCAAAAGGAATCATGTGGCCAAGGAGTTTGTACAAGAGCCTGGGGCAGGGGCAGAGTGGGGTTGCTCTTGCTCTGAGAGCAAATCCAGGCTTCCGATCATCAACTCACACCCACAAAGTTGGTGTTTAGCTGTCCTGACCTAATTAACCTCTTGACCATCCTCGGAACCTCTCCCCAGTCTCAGAATAGCAAGTAAACATCGACGTGAGGTTTAGAAACGGCATTCAGACCAAAGTAACTCCAGAGACACCTCCCCACAACAGCCAACTGATTTGCCAGACATGTGCATGAGCCCCTCAGAACTGGGCCCCCACCCCTAAACCCACTCAGGGTTCTAGATGCCTACAGCCCTAGGTCACATCTTCACAAGACTCTCATCAGAATCCCAGAATCACAGAAAATGTGGTAACTATGTTAGGATTCTGTCTTAGTCCCTGAAGCCACACCTGGACAATGCCAGTCGGCTTGGCCCTGAGTTCTGCCCTCAAGCTCCATTTAAGGATTCCCGAGGCGTTCTCTCTCTCTCTCTCTCTCTCTCTCTCTCTCTCTCTCTCTCTCTCTCTCTCTGTTCTTCTTTTCCCACCCTGCCAGAGGCCTTGATTCTCAACGCCTTCCCCTCTCGCTTCTCCCCCCATCCCCATCCATCAATCTCTTCTACCTCTTCATAATGATGAAGTCTTTCCACATGGACCCAGTCTAAATGTCTCCTGCTGCATTGCTGCCTCCCTCCACTCATCACCATCTGCCAGCTACACCAGGGAAATGAAATATAACACAGCAAACTGTCTATAGATGGAAGTTTCTTGGTCCCACAACTGCTTATAAAATAATTACTCAGAGGCTTAATATTAATTACAAACTGTTTGGTCTATGGCTCAGGCAATAGTAACATATATATGTGTGTGCGTGTGTGTGTGTATATATATGTATATATATAGTCATATGTCTCATGGCTTTACCTGTGTTTATTACATCTTGTTTCTCTTTGGCTCCTAGCATGTGCCGCCTCCATCTTCTTTCTGTCTCACTGCTAGGATTCCCCACCTGGCTATATTCTGCCTTGTCATAGGCCAAAGCATCTTCTTTATTAACTAATGGTAGCAAAATATATTTACAGCATAATTATCTTATTGTTTTAAGCTGTTGAGTTCTGTAGTAATTTCTTTTTTAAAAAAAAAAAAAAAACTTTTTTATTTAATTATTTGCCTTGGTGTTTGCCTGGAACTGGAACTACAGACAGCTCTGAGCTGCCATGTGGGTGCTGGGAATCGAACCCGGGTCCTCTGGAAGAGCAGACGGTGCTCTTAACCATTGAGCCATCTCTCCACCCCCCAGTAATTTCTTATGTAGATATATGAATGCAAACTTTTTCCTTCTTTTCTTTGTCTTTTTACATTTAGATTTTATTAGCATATTACCATGTATGTGTATAAAGTGTGAATATGAATGTGGCACATGGTCGCTGGCTTGGGAGACAGGGGCTTTAACCCACTGAGCATCTCATCAGCCTTTTCTTCATCTTAAAAATGAGGATGAGTATAGTTTCTGCTTCATTCATTCAGAATGCAGATCCAGCTGGAGACAATATTGCTATATTATTATGCGGTATTTACTTTTGTTTATTTATTGCTGTTGTTAGCCTACGCGTGTGCTCCTGAGTGGGCGCACCATGCTATGGCATGCCTGTGGAGGCGTTAGGACATTTCTCTCCTTCCTGCTCAAGTTCTGGGAGACAAAACTTAAGTTTTCAAACTTGCAGACTCACTCTCTGACCCCTGAGCATCTCACCAGCCCTGCTCGGTCTTTACTAACTGAGAGCAGAGCCAAGACAGCAGCAACACCGAGTCTCTTCATTTTTCTAGCAGGTCTGGGTTCAAGTGTGAAACACTTCAACCCCAAGATAAATTCTGCTTGGAACCTCCATCCCTCTCCCTAAGGCAGTGTGAGGATCTCTTTCCGGTTTCTACCACCCCAGCCCACCCTGGGATTTATCAGGTAACTCTTGGCTCATCTGCTAGGAGGTCTATGTTCAAAAATTTTGCTCAATCTCAGCAATTTCCCGGGACGTTCCCTGACCCCTGGAAACTACCCAGCACAGGATTGTTTTGCACCTTAATCCATCTCTAAGAACCAGGTTTAAATTTTAACTGTGCCGCAGATTTTCACTTTGAAAAGTTTCTCAATCTCTTGAACCTCATTTCTTCATCTGCCAAACAGAGAGTGTGAATTGTGCCTCCCGGCTAATGGAGAAAGAAAATAGTCTGGTATGAAACTCCGCAGAGTAGGTTAAACCAGAAGGTGGCTCCAGCTATTGAGTACAGCCCCGCCCCAGCAATGTCTCCTCACAGTGGGAGTGGCTTCACATTCACTCACAGGCTCCACCCTGCTCTGCTGTCTTTTTTTTTTTTTTTAAACTTTATCTCTTTATCATTTCATTTGCCTTGGTGTTTGCCTGGAACTGGAACCACAGACAGCCGTCAGCTGCCATGTGGGCGCTGGGAATCGAACCCGGGTCCCCCGGAAGAGCAGACGGCGCCCCCAACCGCTGAGCCATCTCCCCAGCCCCTCTGCTGTCTTTTTAATCAGAGGTCATTCCATTTATTTTCTTTCTTTCTTTCTAAGTATTTTTAAATTATTTTTATTTTATGTGCATTGGTGTTTTGTCATGGATGTCAGGTCCCATTTTACATATAGTTGTTAGCTGCCATGTGAGTGCTGGGAACTGAACCCAGGTCCTCTGGAAGAGCAATAAGTTCTCTTAGTCACTGAGCCATCTCTCCAGCCCCCACATTCAATTTCTTTATTTAGGTTTTCAGCAGACCTTGCCAAATATTTCTGTACTTTCCTTCCACAGCTCAGCCTTAAGAAAAGGGGCTTGTTGTTGTTGTACTTTGTTTTTTTTAATGGTCTCATATTAAATAACCCAGACTGACTTTAAACTCATAATATTCCTGGCTCAGATTTCCAAGTATGGGGATTACAATTGAAAATAAATTATGAGGGGCTGGAGAGATGGCTCAGTGGTTGAGAGCACCGTCTGCTCTTCCAGAGGACCCAGGTTCGATTCCCAGCACCCACATGGCAGCTAACAACTGTCTGTAGTTCCAGTTCCAGGCAAACATCAAGGCAAATAAACAAATAAATAAAGTTTAAAAAAAAGAAAATAAATTATGATTGTTATATTACTATTATTATTATGATAATGATGTATGATGCTTGGAATCAAACTGGAGATTTCAGGTATGCTAGACAAATAGTCTACTACAGAGTTCACTGTGTAGCCCTGGCTGTCCTGGAACTCTGAAACTCTTGTAGACCAGGCTGGCCTTGAACTCACAGAGATATGCCTGACTCTGTCTCCTGAGTGCTGGGATTAAAAGTGTGCGCCACCACCGCCTGGCTTAAACTACACTTTTATCCCTCATGAGGTGTATATGTGAGAGTGGGTGTGAAGGGCAGAAATTTTGAGTATCAATCCCCATTCACCTTTATTTTTTTGGTTAGAGACATGGTTCTTAATGACCTGGAAATTCACCACATAGGCCAGGGTTAGGGCTATAGAACAGGGAAAAGAAAACCAAATGAGTACTGTAGACTTCCAGGAGAAGGAACTAAACACAAGGAGACTCCAGGAGGCCAGGGTTCCTGGAGCGGAGTACTCAGATGGCTGAGGCACAGACAGTGCTATTTAAGCATCCAGCTGAGCACTCCAGGGTATGTGCAGGCAAAGAAACTACCTTAAGATAAGGGAGAAATTTCCTGAAGAGCTTTTGATAACAGTGTTCAGGACTTACACAGGATTAGGAATACCATCTGGTCCCTCCATGAAGACTAAGATGCCTCGTGATTCCCTGGGCATTTGGTAGAGTGCACAGAAGGCTACGTACTGCCTCAGTACTGGAGGAAAATTAGCTCCAAACTAAGAAGTGTCTTGACCACACTTAATATTAAAATCAAGATCCCAAGAGATCAAACTATTTCCAAATAACTGAATTGCATCCCAGAAGAAGCTAATACCTAAAAGATTGCAAAGTTATCTAGTAGCTGAGTGGTAGTGGTTTCTTATTCTAGCACCTTTTGATTCCAGCACTCAGGAGGTAGAAGCAGGGGTATCTCTGTGAGTTCCAGGCCAGCCTGGTCTACAGAGCAAGTTTCAGGACAGCTAAGGCTACCCAGAGAAACCCTGTCCTGAAAACCCCCCCAAACAAGCAAAAACTATCTAACACTTAACTAATAGAACTCACGTGTCCAGTACAGATGACTTAGAGGATAAAGACTCTTATTGTCAAGCCTGAGGACCTGAGTTCAGTCCCTGGAACCCACATGGTGAAGGGGAAGAGGTAACTCTTCTGACCTTGGTCTGTGTGCTATGGTATGATAACATGCACACAAACAAACCCAGCATTTACAAGATGACTAAATTGTTCAATATGCTTTTCCTTTCTTCTTTCCCTTTTTTTCCTTCCTTCCTTTTTTCTTTCTTCCTTGTTTTTTTTTTGGGGGGGAAGTTGTTTGTTTTTTTCAAGGCAGGGTTTCTCTGTGTAGCTTGGCTGTCCTAGAACTTACTCTGTAGACCAGGCTGGCCTCAAGCTCACAGAGATCCTTCTGCCTCTGCTTCCTGAGTATTGAGATTATAGGTGTGTACCCCAACTATCAAACTTAAAATATGCTTTTTTTTTTTTTTTAAAAAATAGGCTTTTTCTTAAATGATGTTTTATTTGAGACAAGGTCTCATGTAGCCCAAGCTGGCCACATTCTTACTATATGACCCTGAATCTTCTGCCCCTAGCTTAGGAGGGCTGAAATAATAGGTCTGGGCCACCAAGCCTGATTTGAGGGGTACTGAAGTCATCAAAACTAGGTTTTCCAAATGCTAGGCAAGATCACTATTTATTGAACAGCATCCTTTGTCCTTGAAATGTAACTTTATCTAAAGTATTTCCTAAGGTGAAAATTTAGTGCAACAATGTAAAACTTGTACTAATTCTTTGTGTCTAAAGAAACAAGGCTTTCTCAAAAGTATTGTTCTCATTTCAGTGATATTTACAAAGAGGAATTAGCTTAGGAGACAAGATTTTATGTTTTATTAAGTCAATTGCTTATGTTTTCTGCTGATTTCATCAGATTTTTGACTACCTAGGAAACTGATTATTAACAAAACTGAGGTTTATTCAAATATCTACTTACATTAAGTTCCTTTTTAAAAAAAAATTTATTTTTTATGTGGTGTTTTGCCTGCATGTATAACTGTGTAAGGGTGTCAGATTTTGGGATTACAGACAGTTGTTAGCTACCGTGTGGATGCTGGGAATTGAACTCAGGTCCTCTGGAAGAACAGTCAGTGCTCTTAACCACTGAGCCCTCTCTCCAGCCCTCATTAAGTTCTTTTAAACAACCATTTTAACAAACAGACTTAAAGCAATTTTATTTATATATTTTATGTGTATGGATGTTTTGCCTGATGTATGTTTGTGTATTACATATGTTCCTGGTGGCTGACCAGGCCAGAAGAGGGCACATGTAGGTGCTGAGAATTGAACCAGGGTTTTCTGGGAGAGCAGCCAGTGCTCTTAACCACTGAGCTGTGTATCCAGCCTAGTTATGTTTTAGTTTTAGTTTTTATTACATTTAATGGATATGTGCACTACACACACACACACACACACACACACAGAGAGAGAGAGAGAGACAGAGACAGAGAGACAGAGAGAGAAGCATAACTGGGGTCAGAGAACAGCTTATGGGAGTTGGCTTTCCCTTTGCACCATAAGGAAGGCAAGGATCAAAGTCAGATCATTAGGTAATCAGATTAATCAGATGAGCCATCTTGCTGGCCCCGTAGGTGACTGTAGTACCTTTAAAACCTGGTGTATTTCTAATGTGTAAAGCAATATGTCTAAAACCTACCTACATATTATGAAAAATTTTGCTGAATTAAAGGCACATGTTTAATACCTACAAGTGACCAATTAGTGCAGGGCTCACAGTTATTGAGTGTGTTCAATACATCTGGACCGTAGACACATAAAATGGCCAGTGAAAATTTTAAGAACACTTCTGCTACTTACAGTCAGGACCATTCAGATAAAAACTTGCCTTTTATGCTGGGAGCCCTGGCACAGGCCTGTACTCCCAGCACTTGGGAGGTGGAGGCCGGAAAGTAATGAGTTCAAGGTTGTCCCTGACCACATAGTGAGTTTGAGGCCATCTGGGCTACAGTGAAACAAAAACAGCTCACCATGGGCAGTCTTTCTCTTTCAAACCCAGCCTACTTCTGTTTGGCTTGCCTAACAGACGTGTTATTAGTGAAAATGTGAAATGTGTTTGTGTTTGCGGTGGAAAATGAGTCTGATATCACAGGCACTGCTTCCTAAATTTGTAAAAGGTCTAAGGTTCTTATTTGTGTTCGAATTAGAGACCTATTATTCTACTCAGGCAAAGATTCCAAATTCTGCTTCAGAAGTAAGTAATATAAGAACTCAGGACCCTAACTGGGCATGGTGGAGCATACCTTTAGTTCCAGGACTCAGGAGGAGGAGGCAGGAGGATTTCTGTGAGTTCAAGGCTAGTCTGGACTACAGACTGAGTTCCAGGACAGATAGGGATTCACAGAGAAACCCTGTCTTAGAAAAACAAAACAAAAACTCATGATGCTACTTGTTGCTGGCTTTCTCAGCTTTCTTTGTTTGTTTGGCTTACACTTCCACATCGCTGTTCCTCATTGGAGGAAGTCAGGACAAGAATTCAAGGGCTGGAGCTGATATAAAAGCCGTGGAGGAGCGCCTTCTTAGAGCAGTAGGCAGTGTGGTAGTCTTAAAAGAGCCCACAGAAGGGGGCTGCTCACTGGTTTGCTTCTCATAGTTTGCTCAGCCTGTTTTATTATAGAGCCCGGACCACCAGCCCAGAGATAGCCCCACCCACAATGGACTGGGCCCTTTCCTATCAATCATTAATTAAGAACATGATCTACAGGCTTACCTACAGCCTAATCTTACGGAGTCATTTCCTCAGTTGAGGTTTTTTTCCTCTCAGATGATTCTAGCTTATGTCAAGGTGACATAAAAACACCCTAGCCTTGTTCCTAATTGATTACAGCTATAATCTTTTGTTTGTATATGTATTTAGAGGCAAAGTCTACTTCAGTTGTTTTTGGCTGGGCTGGAACTCAGTGTAATCTGAATTGGCTTCAGGTTCAGGGAGCCCCTTCTCCCACATCAGCTGGATTAGTCTTCAGTTCAGCATGACTGGATCTTTAAGGAACCATCACTAGCCGCATCTCAAATCTGAGGACTTCAAGAAGTGCCCTCAGGACTTGTTTCCTTCCTAGTCTGTTCTTTTACTCTGTTGGGGATTGAACCCAGGGCCTCACACATGCTTGGTGAGCGCTCTCTCCTTGAGGCTATCCCAACCTCTGCTCATGATTGAAAGACTGACGTGTCATACGTCCTAGATCTTGCCTACATCTGTAAGCAAGTACCTTCTGCTTTATTTGGGAAACTTGTTTATCCTCAAAGAGAAAATAACTGGGGTTGTGGCTAAATGCCACCGAGGATTGAAAAACCTTGTCGTTCTTTAAACTGAAAAAAAAAAAAAAAGTGTATTTCTATGAGAAAAAAGTTAAGATGGTCCTAACATAATGCTGTCAATCATGATTATTGGCCTAAAGTGGTCAATTGCCAAACTTTCAGCAAAATTCTAAAGTTCTGAGTTGTGCTAGCCACAGATCTGATTCCATTGAAACTGTTTATCTGTGTGTGTGTGTCTAAGGACAAATTCCCAGAGTTTGTTCTTTATCTATGTGGATTCCAGACATCCAGTGCAAGTTGCTCACTGGGGCTTCTTATCAGCTCACTCATCCACTTCTAAGGAATTTCTGTGTTTGTGTGTATGTGTTAGGGGGCCGATTGGTGGTGACCCACACCTTTAATCCCAGCACTCAGGAGGCAGAGACTGTGGAGCTCTGTGAGTTCAAGGCCAGCATTGTCGACAAAGTGAATAGCAGAAAATAATGATGAAAATTAATTAAAACCATCCCAGAACTAGAAGTAAGAATTACAAACAAGGTCATTAAAGCAATGACCATATTATATATGACCAAAATTAAAACAAACACATGGAAGCTATAAAGGAAATCAACCCTCTAGAGATATGTGAGAGTAAGAATATACTGGAGACTGGAGAGATGACTCAGAGGTTAAGAACACTGGTTGTTCTTGCAGAGGACCTGGGTTCAATTCCCAGCACCCACAATTGCCTGTCACTCTAGTCCCAAGGGATCCAATGCTGTCTTTTAACCTCTGTGGGCACCAGGTATGTAAATAGCTCACAGATGTACACTCAGGCACATAAACTAAAAATAAATTAACTCTCAACATAAAATCACGGAATGCTACTGTCCTAATTCAGGAAGGGTCACCTCAGAGACTCTCTTACAGACACACTAGAGGTTGGTCTTCTAAAAGATTCTCGATACTGTCAATGTAAAAATCAATATAAAGCATTATACCCCTGGGGGGTTCACAATTGCAATACTAGCTGCTGAGATCCCAAACAGGTACTAGACAATTATTATAGTTTAAATATCCCCCATCAGAATTCCAGTTTAATGTATTTTTTGAGATTTTATTTTGTTTTATGTGTGTGAATATTTTACCTGAAAAACACCCCTATCAGGTGTGTATCCCATCTGTTTGATTTCAAACTTATTTTGTGCTGTATGATCCAGGCCTTTTGTTTGTTTGATTGATTGGTTGGTTGAGTTTTGGTGTTTTGAGACAGGGTCTCACTGTGTAACTTTGGCTGGCTTTAAACTTATTTAGTATTTTAAAGTAAAAATATAGCAGCTTGTAAAACCCTCCTCCAAAATAAAATTCAAACTATTGACAAAACCCTGAAAGTAAGCATATGCCCGCTCTTCATTCTTCTTCCCTAGGGAGTATCTCTCTTCCTAGATCCTGTATCCACCATTTCCTCTTTCTCATCATTTTAACTTTCTGTTAACTTGAAACATACACTAGATACTAAACAGATATTAAAAATACAATTCAAATGATTGTGGTGATATGGTATGATATAAACAAAGACTGTCTGAAGATCAGAGGACAGAGCCAGCCACAGAGTTAGCCACAGAGGTCAGGTAGTGGTGACACACACCTTTAAACTTAGCACTCTGGAGGCAAAGATTTGTCTGGATTTCTGTGAATTCAAGGTCAGCCTGGACTACACCAGATTAATTCAGTCTGAAGGAGAAACAGAGTCAGGCAGTGGTAGCTCACACCTTTAATCCCAGAACTTGATCTGATGTCTTTGCTCTCAGTACTATATTATACTATATTCCAGCATAGGAAGGTTGAGACAGCAAGTGATATGGCTTGGCAGAGAAAGGAATATAAGGTGTGAGGAGACAGAAGTGCTTATCTTTCCTTTCAGATGAGGACTCAGAACATTCAATCTGAGGATTTGTGGAAACAGGATCTACCCGTTTCAGCCTGAGGATTCAGTAGTAGTAATGATCTTTAAACATTTACCCTAAACTCTAGCTCTGGGTTTTTATTTTAAGACCAAATAGAATCCGTGCAACACATGATTTCTTGTATAGATTTTGTGTAACCAGGACAACACAGAGAATGTCCCCCATCCCCTGGTGATGCTCCCTTTTGAACCCTTTGGGTCAGTTCTTCACTTTTTACCATTTACTGTTCCAATCAGCAATGTCTGAAACTTTTGGTTTTCCTGAACTCTTCTGAATTCTTATTATTGTCTGGTCTGGGTTGTGGCTGTGTGTATGTGTGTGTGTGTGTGTGTGTGTGTGTGTGTGTGTGTGTGTGTGTGTGATAACTGTTCTGATGGGTTTTCAATGACATTCTCATAAGTGATGTTTGTTTGTGTTTTATTTATGACTAAGGATGTTGACCCCTCTTCATGTACTTACTGGATGTCCTTGCTTCTCTTTTGGTGAATTGTCTTTTTAAATCTTTGGTATATTTTTTAAATTGGGTTGTGTGTCCTGTTGTCATGAGTTATAAGTGTTCTTTATATTTTCTGAATATAATTTGTTGCTGAAAAAAGAAACCAAGAAAGAGTGCAGGACAGGTGACATATAGGCTGATCCCTTTTCTATGGGAACAGCTCTGACATTGGATGAAACATGATAAATTTTGTTGGTGACAGAATCCTCATGATTTATTATTACATTCTACCCTTTCATATGGCATGAATAGAGGTTTGTTTATACAGTCCAGACAGACTTATAAAGCTAACAGATGCCTTTTATATACATGCTCAACATAGAACAACAACAAAAAAATCATCTTTAGCTGACTTGTGCACACATTACATTCTGTACTTGTGTTAATGCAGATATATATGTTACCTTCAAAAGTTTGTATGTTTTCAGAAATAAAAAAGGATCAGACACCAATAAAGATAAGTATCCCAGGTGATCTCTGAATGCTTCTGTTGCAATTTCCTTAAAATTCTGCATCTAGAAAAACTTGAGTTGCTAGCTGAGATGGTCCATCCAGCCTCCAGCCTCACAGACTACTCCAGCCAAGACTTCAGATAAGCTCTATACTCTGTCATCACACAGACACCAACCAAAAATAATACAGCTATTTCTCCCAGGACTTGATTATTATCCCAATTTTCTTAGGTCCCCTTAAGATGTCATCTTCTTCAGAGAAAAGGAAGTAATTTTAAGAACACAATGCTCACAGTCTCAAGAGGTGGGATATGTAGTCAGAAGTTTCTAACCTGGTCAAGGCCCAAGGTCTAGACCCATATTCTCTTAGTCTCAAAGAATCACACAGAAGATTATATTCATTACGAGCTGTTTGGCCAATGGCTCAGGGGTATTACTTGCTAACTCTTACTCTTAAACTAACCCATGATTCTTATCTTGTTTAGCTACATGGCTTGGTACCTTTTCTCAGAGCAGCATTCTCATCTTGCTTCCTCTGTGTCTGCTGGTGTCTGTCTCTCCTCTTCCTTTTCCCAGAGTTTTCTTAGTCTGGCAGCCCCACCATCCTTCCTGTCTGCCTTCTAGCCAATCAGTGTTTTGTTAAACCAATAAGACTGGCAAATATTTACAATGTGCAAGAGCATAATCCCATAGCAGGGGTGGGTGATTTTTGGTCATTTAGTGGGTTATGGATGTTTGTCATCATTTAGGGGGATTGGTTACAAGTTGTAATTAGTCATGGTAAGGGAAAAAACTAAACAAGAAAGGTTGGATTCAAGGATCTCTTTCTGAAAGGAAGATGGGGGATATAAAGTGATGGGATAAAAGGGTTGATTGTTGAATCCACTTTTGAGCAACCAGTAGTCTCAAATATTTTACATTAGTATGGATTTTTATGTATTGATATAAATTTAAGGTTATTTTTATTGTACTGTATATGTTTCTGTTCTCATTTAAGATATTATACTTATGTAGCTCATTTAAAAATGTTCAAGTCCTGGGCTGGAGAGATGGCTCAGCGGTTGAGAGCACCGTCTGCTCTTCCAGAGGACCCGGGTTCGATTCCCAGCATCCACATGGCAGCTAACAACTGTCTGTAGTTCCAGTTCCAGGCAAACACCAAGGCAAATAAATAAATAAAGTTTTAAAAAAAATATAAAAAAAATATGTTCAAGTCCTTAAAAGCTATTATTATAAACCACTTAGGATAATTAAGAAATGTAGGATAGTAGTTAGTCATCTATAACAATCAAACTTATAGTCAGGTATGTTTTCAAGGTTATATAGAAATTGTAGATAGATAAAAGGTATTCAAAGAATTACAGAATATGACATTTAAAATGTTTTAATAATAAGGGTTTTCATGACAGTGAGACATGTCTGCTCCTGAAAGCACCAGTCTATTTCAAAAAAGCATGGTAGACATTGAAAAAACCTCCACACAGAGTTTGCTTTTATTGTAGCCAAGTCATTCACTGGGAAAGAAACTGCCCTTGCCTTGACTCCTGACACTATGCTGTCCAAAATGGACAAGCAGGGCACAAAAGAAAGTTACTGCTGAACTTTTCCAAGACAAGGTTGAACAGTCTTTTGAAATTCCTGCTTCATAAAAATGTCTGCCAGATATTCTAGGCCTGTAGGCCAAAAATGGATGCCTCAACATTACTGAAGAACCTTGGGTTGTCTAGATAGCCAGCTGTTTCTGTCATTTCTATAGTTTTGGTAGTTGTTTACTATGTACTTCCTGTTTACGCAGGTAATATTTTATCCTTCTTGGGTTTCTGATGGAAATTGAAGACTTGATCATATTCTGTTTTCCTTGTTACCAAATTCAGAATAACTTTCATAAGAGATATAAAGTTTGTAAGGCTGAGAAATATAAAAGCTTAAGTTGTTTATCTGAGACTTTTTTTAGGTCTAAAAAGATATTTTTAGGATTGTAATATAAGTTATGACAGAAATGGTTTAGGAATAAAACTTTGGACTCACTAAATAGAGCTTAGTTGTGGATATGCATATGGACTAAACATGGTAAATGTTATTCTCACTTCATAATTGTTCTTATTGTATAGTTTTATTATGTTAGAGTTAACCTTTCTTTTTTCAATTTTTTTAAATATTTATTTTTATCTTATGTGAATTGGTGTTTTGCCTGCATGTCTAACTGTGTAAGGATGTCAGATCTTGAAATTACAGACAGCTGTTAGCTGCCATGTGGATGCTGGGAATCGAACTCAGGTCTTCTGGAAGAACAGTCAGTGTTCTTAACCGCTGAGCCATCTCTCCAGCCCCTTTCTTTTTATTTAGACAAAAAGGGGGAAATGTGAGATATTTGTACACTGTGTGAAGGTGTATTGCTGAGATTGGTGCAATAAAAAGGTAAACAGCCAATAGCTAGGCAGGAGAGATAGGTGGTATTTCCAGGGAGAGACAGGAAGAGGAGGAGAAATCTAGGTTTGAGGGAGATGCCAGGAGATATGCAGAGAAGACAGGAGGTGTGAGATGGAAAAGAGGTAACACCATGTGATGGAATATAGATCAATAAAAATGGGTTAATTTAAGTTATAAGAGCTAGTTAGGAACAAGCCTAAGCTATAGGCCAAGCTTTTATAATTAATAAGAAATCTCAATGTCATTATTTAGGAGCTAACTGGAGGGACAGGAAAAGACTCATTACACATCACTGTGTATATATTTTTAAATACTATACCCTATTATTTTATTTTTTTAAATTTAAAGTGTATGAGTATTTGTTTGCATGTATATCTGTGTATCATGAGCGCATATAGTAAAAACAGTGGCCATAAGAGAATTTCAGAGCCCCTGAGACTAAAGTTACAGGAAGATGTGTGTCATTATGTTGTGCCAAGAACTGAACCCTGGTAGGCTGGAAGAACAGACAGTGCTGTTAACTAGTGAGTTATTTTTCCAGCCTGACTTGCCATTTTTTTAATAGTGACCTATTATTATCTGTCCACCTGTCATCTAACATCTGTCTATATATACATCCATCCATCCATCCATCCATCCTCTCTCTCTCTCTCTCTCTCTCTCTCTCTCTGTGTGTGTGTGTGCATGCCTGATGCCTGTGGGTGTGCACATTTGTGTGTGTGAATGTGGAGATAAGAAGTCAGTCTCAGGAATGCTATCCACACTTGTATGTGTGGCGTGTGGTGTATGTGTTGTATGTAAGTGTGAGCATGCACATCTTTGAACATACTTGCAGAGGCCAGAGGTGGACATTGATTGCCCTGCTTTATTATTCTTTGTTTCATTCCTTTAAGACAGGATTGCTTACTGGACCCAATGGAAGGCTGGTGGCCAGAAAGCCCCAGCAATCCTCCTGTCTTCACCCCTCACAGCATTGGGGTTACAGGGCAGCCTGAGGCCAAGTCTGACTTTTTATGTTGTAACCTGAGCTCAGGTCCCCATGCCTGCATGGCAAGCACTTTACCATGTGAGCCCTCTCCTCAGCCTGATTTACTTATTGTGGCCTAACAAACCCAGGTAAACAATTGCCCATCCTAGACCAGTGCTCTAACACAAAACACAGCCTCAGGTCTTAATGATATATTTTATTTAATTAAAGTAAAATGCATATAATGTGATACTAAGCATTTTATTTTATTTATTTTTGAGGTGGATTTTTCTCCATGAAACAGTCCTAGTTGTCCTGGAACTCACTTGTAGACCAAGCTGGCCTTGAACTTACAGAGATCCATCTGCCTCTACCTCCTGAGTGTTGGGACTAAAGATGTGCACCACCACTGCCCAACTGAAATAAGCACTGTAAGAGAACAATCTCTCTCTCTCTCTGATATAGGATCTCATATAGCCCAGACTGGCTTCTAAATGTAGCCTAGAATAACCACAAACCTTTTTTTTTTTTTTTTTTTTTTTTTTTTTTTTTTTTTTTTTTTTTTTTTTTTTTTTTTTTTTTTTTTTTTTTTTTTTTTTTTTTTTTGAGACAAGGTTTTTCTGTGTAGCCCTGGCTGTCCTGGAACTCACTTTGTAGACCAGGCTGCCTGGAACTCACAGAGATCCACCTGCCTCTTCCTTCCAAGTGCTGATACTAAAGGTGTGCACCACCACCTCTTGGCTAACCACCAATTTGTGATCCTTATACTTCTGCCTCCAGTGTGGTGGGCATGCAGAATCTCAAGTAGTTTATTTGGAGCTGGATATTGAAGCCAAGGCTTCATGCATGTTAGGTAAGCACTGTTTACTGAGCTAAATGTCTAGCCCAAAGGTTTGTATTTTTGAGGTATGGTTTCACATAGTTGAGGCTGGTCTTGAGCTTATCTTCTCTCTCTACCTCTTAAGAGCTGACATTACAGGCATGTGCCACAATCTTGGATTTTATCATTGAAAATATTATTATAGAAAGTTTTATATACATTTTTAAATTTTCTTTTATGGTAGGAATTCGATCCAGGATCTCATTCATGCTAAGGATATGCTCTGCCAACGAGCTTACCTCTCCAGCAGTAAAGATTTTATATGATCATTTATGGCATGATGTAAAATTATCTTGTGCATATCCATCATTGCACAACTCCTTAAAAGACACTGGCTTAGCTGGGCAGAATAAGAAGACTCTGGAATTGGGCTGGCCAGATTCAAGTCCTACTACTCTAGTCAGCAGCTGGTCTCAAGTTAGCAGTTTGTCTGCTCTAGGATGCAGCTGCTACATTGCAAAATCAAGCATTTTTATTGCACCCTTGGACCCATCCTGTGCTGTGCACAGAAGACCCATCCTGTGTCTTCTTTCCCATGAACCTGAGAGGTATGTAAGACGCCACCACTAGTGCTGCTTCACAGATGAGAAAACAGCTTGAATGCAGTTAACTAGACCAGTTTACCTTGTGGGACCTGTCTCCTCTCCACCCAAACCCAGAGACTCCTCCAGGACTAAGCAGAAAGCCTCATCATTTGCATATTTCTTATTGTACCCTGTGCCACCTTCAGGGAAGTCTGAGTGAATCTGGGTGAGCACTGAGATTCCGGGGAGTCTTTTTGTCTGACACCTTTCCTGCTTACGTAAAGTGACTGGATGCTTGTGGCTTGATTCTGTCTTTGCCTGAAGAATGTTTAGGTGTGACTTTAGCCTGCCACTTTGTTGTTGCCGTTGCTGCTGCCTCTTCTTTGGATTGCAGATTCTAGTTCACGACTGACATCTCCAGTGAGCATGCTAGGGAAAGAAAATATTCTGGTTTGCAATTTATAGAGGTGGGTCAGTGGGGGTTTTGTGGGCTAACGCTAAGGTTAGATTTGAAAGCAAGAAAGGAGAAAATTTGTGGGGACTGTGCCAGGATTCCCACCCCCAACATTTCACTGTGAAAACATGTAAATAGATAGAACTGTAAGTAGTAGGAAGACTGAACAGCAAATGCCCACCTACCTACCACTTAGATTCTATAATTGTCAACTAATTGCTGTTTGCTCTGTCACACATTCACTTATTGTCCTCTCCTCGTCTCTACCCATTCATCCCAATTTTTCTTTGACAGTGTCAATGAAGCTGTAGAGTTCAAGCTACCTCTAAGCACTTTAGTGCAAACATTAACTAGCATTCAGCATTTGGTTTTGCTTACATTGGATAAAACACACAGGTTTGCCATTGCTTTAGATTGAGCTCCTGCACTAGGCCCAAAGGGCCAAACCAAAACCGACTCATCCTAAGTTGCAAGACTCCAT
This sequence comes from Sigmodon hispidus, assembly GCA_004025045.1. Taxonomy (NCBI): domain Eukaryota; kingdom Metazoa; phylum Chordata; class Mammalia; order Rodentia; family Cricetidae; genus Sigmodon; species Sigmodon hispidus. The sequence continues at coordinate 41,445 of PVIH01003143.1, read as the reverse complement.
GTTTATAAGAAATGTAATTTTGAAGTGACCAGTTGACCTGATCTCTGTTTCTACTTTAGTCACTTGCCTTGGGCTATCAACTTGGCTAGCAGGTAAAAGCAGTTGTTTTGCAAGTCTGATGACCTGAGTTTGAACCTAGAAACCCACCTACGAAGCTGGATGTGATGGTGCACATCTGTAATCCTGGCCTTCCTATGGTGAGATGGGAGGCAGAAGCTAGTGAACCCTGGAACCTCTCAGCAAGCTAAAGCTAGCTGAGGGTATGCAGCGTTCAAACAGCAGAAGACTCTACAGCAGTGTGGAAGGAGAGAACCAAATCCTGGAAGCTGCCCTCACTTCCATACAGGTTGCCGTTGCACATATGCGTTTGTATTCATCCATCCATCCCTCTCTCTCTCTCTCTCTCTCTCTCATACACACACACACACACACACACACACACACACACAAATAATAATAGTAAAGAAAAACAATTTTAAAGGAAAGATAAACTTGATTCATAGACATGACTGATTTTATAATTGGCCTTTGGTGGTCAAATGAACACTCATCTTTTTCTCCTCCCCAGAGGCTGGGGCTGGGGCTGAAAGCCTCAATCTTGTAACCTTGCTCTTGTTTTTCCAGTGGTAGCCAATCCCAGAGCTACCTAGGGGCAGCCAGCCTTCAGTCAACTCAACATACAGAAAGACACTTCTCACTGGGGAATGTCTGAGAATTTGTAGGAACTGCATGTCAGAAATTAGGACACACACTTCAATACCTATTATCATCTCTCTCTCTAACCATTTATCCATGCATCCATCATCATCTATCTATTTTTCTTTCTGCCTACCTACCTACCTACTAGAAGGTACCTATTATCTATGTACCATCTACCTATCTTCCATCTATCTGTCTATGTATGTATGCATCTGTCTATCACCTGTCTGTCTGTCTGCCTGCCTGCCTGCCTACCTACTTTTCATTTTTCACAAATCACAATTTGTGTTGTCACAGTTTCATTTTCTCTTTTTTTACTTGTATTTCATTGTCTAGATGAATATTTGACAGCTTACTAATTCTCTTATATAACACATCTTGGATTGGTTTTCAGCATTTTCTTTAAAATGTTTTTTTGTGGGTTGGAGAGATGGCTCAGTGGTTAGGAGCACTGACTGTTCTTCTGGAGGTCCTGAGTTTGATTCCCATCATCCACATGGCAGCTCACAACTGTTTGTAATTCCAAAATCTGACACCCTTACACAGTTAGACATGCAGGCAAAACACCAATTCACATAAAATAAAAAAAATATAAAAAAAATGTTTTTTTGTTTGGTTTTATTTTATTTTTTGTTTTTATCTTTTAGGTGGGGATTAGTTTTTCTTTTTCTTTTTTAAAATAATTTTATTTATTTGTGTATTATGTATACAATGTTCTGCATTGTATACATATTTATACATGTAGGCATGAAGTCCAGAAGAGGGCACTAGATCTCATTATGGATAGTTATGAGACATCAGCTGGTTCCTGGGATTTGAACTCAGGACTTCTGGAAGAGCAGCCAGTGCTCTTTTTTTTTTTTTTTTTTTTAGAATAAAGTCTCATTTTTTATCAATGTATCCCCTTGTTCAAATTCCCTTTCCCCTCGAGGTCATCTTCTCCCCATCTTCTTATCTCCTCCTCAGAAAGGGCATGAGGTCCCAAGGTGGATTAGTTCAGCATCCACCCCAAGCAAGTCCAATTTCCTCATCCTAATATCAAGATGGGGTTAGGTGTTCCTCTGGAGGGAATGGGCTCCAAGGTGCCAGTCCAAGGTGCTTCGGATCCCAAGCTGTTCAGTGATTGTGGTTTGAAGCTTGGAAATGCTTTGCTTTTTGTTTAAAGTCTACTAATGAGTGAGTACATCCCATACTTATCTTTCTGGGTTTGTGATACCTCGATCATGAGGATATTCTCCAAATCATTTGCCTGTGAATTTTGGGATATCATTTTTTTCTTACTGCTGAGTAGTACTCCATTGTGTAGATGTACCACAGTTTGTTAATCCATTCTTCAGCTGAGGGGCATCTAGGTTATTTCCAGGTTCTTGCTATTATGAATAATGCTGCTCTAAACATAGTTGAGCTAATGCTTTTGGGGTGCGAATGTGCATCTTTAGTGTATATGCCCAATAGTGGTATTGCTGGATCCTTGTAGAAATTGATTCCCAGTTTTCTGAGAAACTGCCATATTGCATTCCAGAGTGGCAGCCTGTGTTCTTAACCACTGAGCCATCTTTCCAGCCTGGGAATTGATTTTTCAAGACTGGATTTCTCTGTGTAGCTCTGGCTGTCCTGGAGCTCACTCTGTACACCAGGCTAACCTCAAACTCACAGAGATATACTTACCTCTGCTTTCTGAGTGCTGAGATTAAAGGCATTCACCACCACTGTTCAGCTTATTTTTAATTTTTAAAGATTTGTTTTCACACACACACACACACACACACACATATATATGTGCATGTATCTGCATGTTAGTATTTCAATGTGCATTCAGGTGCCCAAAGAGGCCAGAAGAAGATATTGGGTCCCTTGCAGCAAGAGCATGTGTAGGTGTGCAGGTTGTTGGATGACAACCACAGATATAAGTCCTTGCCTTTCTCTTTGTTTGAGACAGTATCTCTCCTTTAGACTGTGTAGGCCAGGCTGGCCTTTGAGATTCTGAGCATTCTCCTGTGTCTGCCTCCCATCTTGACATTGGAATGCTACACTGTCTTGCTCTGCAGAACAGGCTGGACTCAAACTCACAGAGGTCTTCCTCCTCTGCCTCTCCACTGCTGGGTTTAAAGGTGTGCTCCACCATTGCCTGGCTTACCCATCTAGCTTTATGTGAATTCTTAGAAGCTCAATGTATGTTTTTGAGCAAGTGCTTTTTCCATTGAGTGTCTCCCCAGCTGACCATGACCTTCTGAGCCTTCTGACTCCACTTCCTGAATGCTGGAATTAAAGATGTATGTCTCCATCCCCCGTTGGTTTTGTCATTTGTTCTTTTGTTTTGAAATAGATATTTCTTTATATCTCTGTCTGGCCTGGTACTCATTATGCAGCTTAGGCTGGCCCCCAGCTTGCAAAAATTCTCCTGCCTCAGCTTTGAAGTGCTAGCATTAAGACATGTATCACTGGGTCTGGCAGTTGTGTTTTACATGTGTTAGCTAATTTAATCCTTAGTAATGCTAAATGCCAGGTGCATTACTATTCCCATAATATAGATGAGGAAACTTACTGACCTACCAAGGTTGGCACACATGTTTAATAACAGTGCATGTGAAACTCTTAGGGCAAGATTTAACTATTACAATGTAAGATGTAAACATTAGGAAATTTTACCTATTTGGTCTCTGGAAGCGTTTACATTTACTACCCTTGATTATTAGGAGGAAGCAAATTTGCCAAATACTGTATAGGATGTCCAGTTAAATTTGAATTTTTGGACTGAAGGGGCATGAGGGAGGGCAGTGGAGAAGTGAATAGAAAAGAAATATTATATTATATATTATTACATATGTATATGTGCACATATATATAGATGCATAGTTTGTATGCTAACTACAAATTAATTTTGGCCAGAGAGCTGACTCATTGGGTAAAGGCACTTGTCACCAAGCCTGATGAAGTTCTATTTCTGGGACACACATGGTGGGAAGAGAGAACTAACCCTGCCAGTCTGTCCTCTAACATCTACACACAGTTACTTGGCACACACAATACATAAATAAATGTAATCATAATTGTAAAATGGAAATAAGGGGCTGCAGAGATGGCTCAGTGGTTAAGAACATGACTGCTCTTTGACAGGTACTGAGTTTAATTCCCAGCACCCACAAGGCAGCATAACTGTTTGTAATTTCAGTTCCAGGGGACCCGACAACATGGCAAAACACCAGTGCACATAAAAAGATAAATAAAAATAAAAAATTTAAAATGTCTAAGTTTTGAATATTAACTAGGTGTGGTGACACAGTCTTTAATCTTAGTACTTGGGAGGCAGAGGCAGGCAAATCTCAATGAGTTCAAGGCCAACTTGGTTTTCAGAGTAAGTCCTAGGCCAGGGATAATAGCGAGACCCTGTTTCAAAATTTTTTTTTTTTTTATTTTAGATAATGGTAGTCACTGCAATTTTGGCCGCAAAAGTATAATACTAAGAAATTATCCATTTTTTGTTTGCTTGCTTATTTGTTATTCTTGTTTAGGAGGGTATTGCAAGAATCCTAATTGGTATTATAATAAAAATCCAAAGCCAGATATTAGGGTAAAGCTGAAAGATCAGAGAGACAGAAGAACAAGCCACAGCCACTTCTCACCTAGCCAGCTCCTTAGGCTGAAAAGGGAAGAGCCTGTCTCCACAAATACTTAGACTGAATAGGGGAAGCAAAGGCAAACACAGGCCAAAAGGGGGCACACTGTCTTCTCCTGTCTTAAACTTTATATCTTTCCCTGTTCAGACATATCACTTCCTGGTTCAAATTTCCTAGTGTTGGGATTAAGGGCAAGTGTGTTTGTTTCTCAAGTACTTTCCCATGCAGAGGCATGGGATCCCAAGTGCTGGGATTGAAAATGTGTGCTACCACTGCCTGACCTCTATGGTTAATTCTCTGGCTGGCTCTATCCTCTGATTTTCAGGCAAACTTTATTTGATATAATATATCACCATATTTTCCTTTTTGTCAAAAATAAAATGGTTATAACTAATATAAGAAAAACTATATACAATAAGTACAATAACTATATACAATATATGTGGGCAATAATTATATCAATAATGTCCAGTCCATTAATAGGTGATAAATTCAGAGAAAATACTCCATTATTCATTCTGTCTTGGTGAGTCCAAAGGATTGTATCTAATTCATTCTCTATCTAACTTGTATTACTAACAGAAAACTGTCTTTTGATGTCTTTCAAATGTATACACTTTACACCTCTTAGTGAGTTTCTTTTCTGAACCTGTAACTAGGAAAATTATAACTATTTATAGTTATGTTATAAACTTATAACTATATTATAGAACTGTAACTCCTTCAGAGACCTGAGAAGGAAATAATATTAACTGTGTAAACAGGAAGTGCATTGCAAGCAACTTTCAAATTCTAGAAATGACAGAGACATCTGGCTGCCTGGACAGTCACCCAAAATTCCTCTGTAACATCAGGGTATCCATCTTTAGCTTACAGGCCTAGAATCTCTGGCACACTTTCTAGTAGAACAGGAAATTTGAAGAACTGTTACCACCCATTTTGGCAAAGTTCATCAGTTGATTCTCCCTGTGTCTTGCAGAATGTTTGACAATTTTCTCTGCAAAGCTTATATTTCCTTAGATCCTAATTAGTTGATAATAATAATTAGGTCTAGTAATTTGTATAACATTATTAATTGAGCTGTGTAGGTACAATACCTTGAACAAGAGTAGAAATATATGTAGAGTATGTTCTAACAAAAATTAATCTCAAATTTGTATCAAGACAAAAATAGAACCCTGCCCCAACCTTCACTTTGGGAAGTTTCTAAATTTAATCTTTATCACTTTGATTTATGGTTTTTCTTGATTTTTTTGTTTTCTCTTCCATAGCTTTTATACTCAGGACAGTATGGCTTTTTGTTTTGTTTCTACAACAAGAATTAGGTTCTTTAATTGTTCTGGGAAGGAGTTTCTTCCAGGATGATAGGAAATGACTAAGTCAAATTTGGGAAATTGACATAAGGGCCTGTAAGAGGCCCCTCAGGGCATTCCTCAAAGGCAAAAATTTACCTTGTTAGTTCAATGTCTGCCTTTTCCACACCTTCTGCGTAATCCAGAAGGGAGGGACACTCTTTTGGTGTTATTCTTAGCAAAAGCATTGTTTATAGGAATGTGCTGTTTACATTCCCCTTTTAGGTGATCTTGTTTATCAAACTGAAACATTTGACATTTCAATTTTTTTTCAAACCTTTAGAAATAACTTCTCTTATTGAAGCATTATTATAGTTATGAGATTCAATATTAATTGTATCTCAGATCCATTCCTCCAAGGGTGCTGTTTTTGCATTTAATGGCCTAATTATCCTTTTAAATTGTTAATTATCATTTCCAAAGACCAGAGATTTAATTATTATTTGTCTAGCTTCTGGATTTGCTATTAATGTATTTATTGGAGAAGCATATATTGAAAGTTAATCTTTGTAAGAAATAGTGATGGTTTCTTTTGGTCCTTGGATCACTTTTGTAAATAACTTAATTTTCTTTCCAACTTCTTCAATTCTGTTGCAGTCATTCAAGGCTGCATGCTGCATGAGCTAGGGTGTGGTCATCATATAAAGATTGCTTTTCTACATTCACATAATTTCCCTCCCCAAAAAGTTGGTCTTGGGAGATTTCAATACTTCTAACCCTACTACCTTGTTCAATTGTCTTAGCCTCATCTTTCCACCAAGTCCTGTCTCCATTTTTTAATGTGGTTAAAAAAACTCTCTCTATCTTAAACTAATCCCCCCTTTTTAGAAATCCCAATTGACTCATTTAATTTGCTGACAATGACAATTCAGATGAGGGTGAAGTGAGGTAGCTACCTAGTATAGCAGCAGCCTGAGGAGGGGTTCAGGGAAAGCCAGGAGAGGGAATAAGCCAAAAGCCAGCTGTCTGTAGGAGGGAATGTGTGAAAGCCACTAATATCTGCTAACTCCTTAGCTGGAAGATAGTGACTCTGGCTGCCTATAGCTCCAGCCTGTGCTGGTGGCTACAAAGGCACAGGCAAATGGCTTTTTCTGTGGAGGGGACTTTGGAGCTTAAACCCATGGCCTTGCACAAACTAGATATGATTATCTTTGCTGTTTATCTGAGAGTTAAATTAAACCAGATATTCTACGTATTTAAATTTTATTACATTTATTTACTATGTGTATGTTCTAAATAAATTAGTAGATTATTGATGTATTATTTTAAGTATTTTCACATTAAAATTTCTGGTTTCAGATCTACTTTTATTTTATGTGTATGAATATACACCATGTGGAGACCAGAAGAAGATGTTGGATATGCTGGAATTGGAGTTAAAGATGGTTGTAAGCTGCTCTGTGAGTGCTGGGAATCAAATCTTTTCCTAAACAGGAGAAGCAAATGCACATAACAACTGAGCCATAGGTCTAGTCACATACTTCAAATTCATATAGTAACTGAGAAACAAAATTATGAATTAATTTTTTGAAGATTAAATATTTACTTGAGTCACTAAATAAGCATTTTATAAATGATATTGTCTTGTCTTTTATTTTCCTTGAGGTAGGGTTTTTCTATGTAGCCCTGGCTGACCTGGAACTTACTCAGTGGACTACTAGGCTAGCCTCAAACTCTGGGTCCCAAAGTCCTGTAGGCATTTAAAAAATTATTTTTATTTTTTGTGAATTTGTGTTTATCCATATGTCAAGTGTGAGCTCCCTGACATATATGTTTGTAACTGAATTTATATCATCTGGAAGAGTGAAAAGAACTGCTTACGACTGAACCATCTTCCTAGCCACCCTCCTTCCATCAGAGCATTTTCAATATAATTTTAAAATATTTTATATTTGTGTGTGTGTGCACGTGTGAGACAGCAATGCTCAGGGGTTAGCTCTCCCCTTCCACTGTAGGTTCTGGTGTCGGATTCAGATCCCTCTTTTTCTGATCTGTTACCTGCTGATCCATTTAACCAGTTTTAATATAGGTTTTATTTATTTGTTTATTTGTTTTGAAACAGTGTTTTTCTATACAGCCCTGGCTTTTCTGGAACTTGCTTTATAGACCAGGCTGACCTTGAATTTGAAGATCTACCTGCCTCTGCATCCTGAGTGCTGGGATTATAGGGCTGCACCACCGTGCCTGGCATCAATATAGGTTTTAACGAGGAGGGTTCTGAGGAAGAAGGTGCTCTAACAAACAAACAAACAAACAAAAACAAAAAAACCCAAGGTTCTTGGGGAGAGCATGGGTTTGGACTTCTCAAAGATCCAACAGTCTTTATGATAGTTGTGTATATAGCATTTTGGGGACTTTTGAAACTATTACCTTTTAAGTGTTGCTAATGAGACAATGATATGGTTCCTGGGCCCATCTGATAGGGTTGCAATTGATAAGAAAAAAGTCTGGATCACAGGAACAAATATTAGAAGATATTTAGTGTAAATAATGTATATGGTCTTGTTTGTGGGCTTTCCAGAGAGTGCCTGGAAGAGAAACAAGACCCTTTCCAAGGTCACATGCTTTCACGCCTGGAGCATGGTTCATCACTGTTTTAATACAAAATGTCTCTAAATGAAAGAAATATCTTTGTATTTGCACCCTTCTCAGTAAATAGTGTTAATTGTGCTTGAATTCTCAGCTGTTGAGAAACTTCGATCCCATTCTGTGGAAGGTCTTAGTTTTCTTCTCATGTCCTTAAGATAGAACCTGTGTAACTCATTTTGCAGGTAAAGAAGGAGCCTCAAAGAAAGGAAATGATGTAGCTATAGCCTTAGGTGTCCCCCTTCACACATTCCACTCTACCATGTAGCCAAAGCTTGTTTGAAGCTCAGTATGTATGTGAGGATGACCTCACATGCTATCTATACTATCTCTGCCTTTCTGGTGCTGGGATTACAGGTTTATGCTACCATGCCCAGAAAAAGACTGATTTTCAATGTTTTATTTAGAGTGTGTGTGTTTGTGTATAGGTTCTTGTGTATTAAGGTGCGCTGTATGTGGAAGTCATAGAAGTCTGTTCTCTCTTTTCTCCATATAGGCAAGTCCTCGGTTTAAATTCTGGTGGTTAGAAATTTGTAGGTAGAAGTTTTTGTCCCACACGCTGCTCCCAAATAACCAGACAGAGGCTTAATATTTATTATAAATGCTCTGCCAATAACTCAGGCTTGTTACTAGCTAACTCTTACATTTTCAATGAACCCATATTTTAATCTACACTGTGGCATGTGGCTTGGCACTTTTTCTCAGTACAGCATGTCTGCTTCTGTGTCTGCTCTTACTCCTCTGCCCTTCTTCCCATCATTCTCAGTTTGGCTTTCCTGCCTATCTTTATCCTGTTCAGCTATTGGCTAGTCAGCTTTTTTATAAAACCAATCACAGTGCCATATATTCACACAGTGTAATGGAACGTTTCACATTTCCCCCTTTTTGTCTAATTCAAAAGGAAAGTTTTAACTTTAACATGGTAAGATTATACACAACAATATCAGTTATCAAATAAGAATTACAGTTATAATATGTGGTTCATTTGTATTGGCAAAATTAACATTCTATTGTCTATTTTATCTTTGTGACTCTAAAGTTTTACACCTAATTTACCATCTCACTGCCCCTCCCCCATTTTTATAGACAAGATGTAATGTACCTCAGACTGGCCTCAAACTCCCTATGTAGTAGCCAAGGATGGCTTTGAAACAATCCTCCTCAATGCTGGGATTACAGGCATCTATCATTGCACATGGTTGATGTGGTATAAAGGATGAAGGCCAGGGCTATATACATGTTAGGCAAACACTCTACCAACTGAGCTACAGCCTCAGCTCCCCAGCCCTGATCTTAGGAATCTCTGGCTCCAGATCTCAGCTCTCTGAAGCCCTGTTGAGTGTCTCTCCCCATTAACACAGTTTTTCAAGCCTTCCCTGCCTATGGCAATTAAAAGTGGAACAAATTGAGGCCAGAGAAGAATGGCAGCATGACTGATGAGTGTTCCAGAGGGAAAGTCAGTAAGGGACAGATGGCATGTGGGCCAGTGGGTGTCTGAAATGGGCTTCTGTCTCTCCTCTCCTCCTCTTCCTCCTCCTTTTTCTCCTTCTTCTCACCTTTCCCCCCTCTGTTCTTAGAGATAGGACATTATGTTCCTCCAGCTGTCCTCATACTCACTAGAGGCCAAGGACTGTTGACTCACTCCCCTGCCTCCATCTTCAAAGTGCAGGTATCACCGGCCTGTAGCCCATGCAGATCTGGGCCCCACTTTCCCTTCCCTATAGCCAGCTCCTTTAGATTTCGAGGCTTTGCTGTAGCAAAGGCGCTTTCTTTCCTGGCTGACCTGCTGCCCTAGACAGAAGGAAAATGAAAGTGGTTTGAGGTTTTATTAACCACTGTTTTGCATTTTAATTTTTTTCAGTCAGGCCAAGATTGGGGTAGTTCTGAGTCAAGGAAACTGAGAGCCAGAACCACACAGTGTGAAAGAATGAGGAAATTGCTTGGCTGTGATTTCCTGCCTTGACCAATGCAGCTTCTTGGAGAACCACCAAGTACCTGTTTTATATCTGCCTGAATCTTCACAGTATCCTGGGAAGAGGATTTGTAATTATCCTGGCAGAAATGAAGACATCAAAAGAGATTCTTGTACTGTCCCTTCAGCTATCAAACTATTGGGACAAGGGACCTCAAGAAATCAGAATCTTCCCAGGAGTCTCATTCTGGAGAAGAGAAAGGCTTTGAAACCAAGCAGGGGAGAACTTGGCTCCCAAAAAGATATCACAAAGTTCTGACAGCTTACTTTATAAGAGAGACTGGAGCCCAGACAAAGATCTTACTTTAACCATGACTGCTTAGCTAGGCATACCATACGGCCCTCTATTTAAAACTAAGCCTCGGGGCTGGAGAGATGGCTCAGTGGTTAAGAGCACCGTCTGCTCTTCCAGAGGACCCGGGTTCGATTCCCAGCACCCACATGGCAGCTGACAACTGTCTGTGGTTCCAGTTCCAGGCAAACACCAAGGCAAATAAATAAATAAAATAAGTAAATAAAGTTTTAAAAAAAAAAAAAATAAAAAATAAAACTAAGCCTCAGGCCAGGACTGGATGAGTTCACTGAACCTCCTTGCTTATCTTCTCAGTGCACAAACTTCATAGTACATCAAATCTTACCCCCCCCCCCCGCTTGTCAATATTACTTTGTCTCTTTTGGCTTTTTGGAGATAGATGGGCCAGCCTATCTTGTCAAGTGCTATCCGGGCCCTGGCTCTGACTTCAGCATCTCTGTTACAGGATCTACTATTTTCATATGGTGATTTGGTTGTGGAGGCTCAGATGATTGTGTCTGAGACTGTGGTTGTTCACTTGAGTGTCTCCTTTGGCTTACTTACTTTTTGTCCCCCCCCTTTTGCCGGGTATTCTTTTTTTTTTTTTTTCAAACTTTTATTTATTTATTTATTTAGCCTTGGAACTGGAACTACAGACAGTTGTTAGCTGCCATGTGGGTGCTGGGAATCGAACCCGGGTCCTCTGGAGGAGCAGACGGTGCTCTTAACCGCTGAGCCATCTCTCCAGCCCCTTGCTGGGTATTCTAAATTCTCATTCTAAATTCTGAATTTTTACTTAGATGATTAAGATGATAATTGTTAAGTAATCTTACTTTAGACTTACAGAATCTTGACCTTCATATAACATCAGAATGTATACTACCATTCTATATTCTTTGATTCCGGTCATCAGATAACACAAAGCAAGTATGTTGCTATGTTGGTTAACTTTTGAGAGTAGCATGTTTGTTTTGGGAGGCTCTGACATTTTCACCTCCCCCCACTTCCCTCTTCTTATAAAAGTACCTTTTTGTGTGTGTGTGCTGGGGAGATACCTTAGTAGGCAGAGTGCTTACTGCACAAGTGTGAAGCTATGATTCCCAGCACCCATGTCAAAACTAATCTTGGTGACACATACCTGTAATTCCAGCACTGGGGAGGCAGAGAAAAGAGGATGGGGGTTTGCTGGACAGACAGACTAGGTGAATCAGTGAGATAGTAGTTTAGTAAGTGACCTGTCTCAGAAAATAGTGATTGAGGAAGATCAACTTCTGCCCTCTGTATACCCTTCCCCCATAGACACAGATACCACACCACAAACTTTGTGCCTCCAACTCTCTTGAGATGAGATTCTGAGGCAATAGGCCCCATCTCCTCAGGATGCCAGTCTCTGAGTAAAACTAATTTCCTCTTCACACTGTCTCCCTCTCTAGAGGAGGGCTGGCATTTAGTGGCAAGCAGTTGGGCATGAGTTCGGTAATAGCAAGTTGTTGGTAGAAGGACTGGATTTTTATATTTCTCTGAAGCCCATATTGCTAATTCTTGCCAGTTCCTGTCTCATAGATTAAAGCTAGTTTGCACTATTGAGACTGGTCAGAGCAGCACAGTCTGATGGTCCTAAAACATGACTTCTGGGACCAGCATCACCTGGAAATGTGTTAGAAATGCCCATTCTTGGCCTCACCCTAGGACTGTGTAAGAACTTCTAGGGACACAGCAACAGCCTACCATGTTCAATTCCTACATCAAATCTGCCAGAACATTTTTTCTTTTTTTTTTTTTAAAGACATTTTTGGTGGGAGGCTTGGAGTATAGCTTTTGACTTCTAACCCCTTAATTTTAGCTACTACTATAGAAGTTTTAAATTGTGGGGCTGGCCAAGTAATCTACAAATCTGACTACTTGAGTGTTATCTTTGCTTGATACCTAGATCCCACAGAGGGAGGACAGAGCCAGTTCCTAAAAGTCACCTTTGACCTCCACACTAATAATAATAAATAAAATAGAAATAAAAAAAAAACATGCAGACAAGTGTGGTGATACATGTGTGTGATCCAAGTACTGGGAAGGTTGAGAGTGAAGAATCCTGAGTTTGAGACCAGCTTGGGCAATATAGTAAAAATTTGTCCCCCAAATAAAGAAAATATGCAGATGAAGACTATAGGAAGTAGACAGCTGGGCTCCTTCCCTAGTGAGCTTGGGCCAATTAGCAAGTTCCTTCATGCCCAGCTTTCCTCTCTGTAGAAAGAAATAAAACACTAATATCTTTTTTTTTCAGTTTTAGTAATTGCTTTTGTTTATTAGAAGGTTCATGATTTCCCACAATAAATCTGTGTCCTCTGAAATATTCTCCACCCCGAGGAATTATTCTCCAGTTCATAAACAAGTCTTTCGTTTGGTTATGAGCAGGGTGAAGGGAGGTTGGATAGCAGGTTCAAGTACACATCAGATAGAAACAACACGTTCTAGAGTCCAGTCACACACTGGGGTGGCTACTTTTTACAAAACATATGACCTACATTATGGGAGTCGATTTCCCCAAACATCCTGAAATAGTGGGAAGAGGAAACTCCTGGTTGCCTCAGGTTCAGTAGCAGTTCTCATATGTTGCAACAATGTACCTAATTAATATATTCTATTATATAGATACTAATTTTAGAATAATTAAAGCCAGATTTCAGTTGTTTTAAAACACTTAATAGTTAAAAAAAAAACAACAACAAAAACCCTAGGTTTTCCATCAGGCAATGGTGGTATACACCTTTAATCCTAGCACTAGGGAGGCAGAGGTAGGCAGTTATCTGTGCGTTCAAGGCCAGCCAGCCTGGTTTACAGGGTTAGGGTTAGGGTTAGGATTAGTTAGTGAGTTCCTGGAAAGGTTCCAAAGCTACACAGAGACCTCTCAAAAAAACAAAACAAAACAAAAAGCCCCCACTTACAAGGGGATACATAGATAAAAAAATGAGTTTATTCTATAAAAATAAAAAAGAATCTATAGCACACACTACAAAAAAAACCTCCAAAAACCAAAAACCAAAAAACCCAACCAACCAACCAACCAACCAAACAAAAAACCCAACATAAAACAAAACAACACCCCCCCCCTTAGATTTTCCTAGAGTATATCACTCTGTCAATACTGGGGATAAAATCTTGGGCCTCACCAGTGCTAGGCAAGTACTCTACCAGTGAACTATACCCCTACCCTTACAGCATAATTCTTAATGGGCCAAAAATTAGTTGGAAGTACAGAAAAAAGTTTAAATACTTAAACAAAACAAAACACCTCAAAAACCAAGGTTTCACCATGTAACTCAAGATGGCCTAGAACTCTATTTAGGCCTGGCTAACCTCTAATTCCCAGAGATCCAGCTGTCTCTGTCTTCTCACTGAACCTAAAGCTTTCTATGTGATCTAGCTGATTGACTAGGGAGCTTCTATCTCTGACTCCAGTGCTGGGGGAGTGTCTATGTCAGTTTTTAGATGGATGCTGGGAATTCAAGTTCTTGTGCTTTCCTTGCAAATGCTCTTACCCACTGAGCTATCTATCTTTCTAGCCCAGAATTTTTATTTTTTTTAAATAAACTCACCTGGCACATAATGCAGAATATAGTAGTTTCAAAGGTGCTTCAAAAAGTCTAAGTGACTTCCTAGATGGTTTCCTTACAAGGAAACAGACTACACCACAGTGGCAAAGATGGGTTATTATCAGGAGTAGTGCCTCTGATTGTTTGCAGTCTATTCTCACCAACACTTCCGAGGAAGGTTGATGATAGGTTTAAATGCACTTGCCTGGGTTTCTTATTCTACAAGTAGCTTAGTTTTAAGCAACGGAAAAAAGTAACTAATGACATTTTTTTTTTTTTCATAGTTTTGTGGTCAAGATTAAGAAGTATGCTTTTCATTGGTTTAGAACTCCTGCTGCGTTGCCAATGTCAAGCTGTCACCCTCCTAAGAATGCCCTGTCAAAAGGTGGAGAAAGACGAATTTGAACCCAATCAATGTTTAACTCCAGAAGGACTCAACTGGCATAAAGATTCCTACATTGTGATTCCTGCAGTCAGTAGTTATCACTAGAGAACTTGTTAAAAATGCAAATTATAAAACATTCCCCACCCCATCGCAGATCTACTGAGTCAGAAACTGGCGGTGGGAGCTCAGCAGTCTGTTTTTAAAAGCTGTTCAAGTGATTCTAAGGCACACTAGAGTTTGTTAAGAGTCTTTAGAGGTTCTGGTGGGGGTGGGGGGACTTGGGGGTGGTGATAAGTGTTTAAAAAAAAAGAAGAAGAAAGGAAGGAAGAACGGAAGGAAAAGAAGAAAAGAAAAACCTTAGCGATGTAGAGAGCAAGCCGAATCCACTTCACCTGGAGGTGAAGAAGATGATATAGCAGGCTGGCGCGCAAGGCCTGCTGGGGCTTGTAGTCCCGACTGCGCCTTAGGGGATGCGCCTGCGCACTGGTTGCCAACTTGCTCTAGTCGCTGTAGTCGGGGCTCGGGACCGGCTGCCATCTTAGTGGAGGGACTGAGGAGTCGTCGCCGCCCCGAGTCCCGGTAAACACCCGCGGGCGGACTGGGGGCAGTTCTGTGGTTAGGAGGAAGCTCGAATAAAAAGGCATGGGGAATGCGAGGGGTAGAGGAGTGCGGCGCACGAGTCGGGACCCAGAGCCCAGGCTGCTCTTCCCGAAGCCGGTGTCCGTGGGGGGCGCCTGGAGCTCCGGCTGGTGGCCCGAGCCGGGCGGCGGGTGGGTCAGCAGGACGAGCCGTGCTGCAAGTGCTTGGACTAGGCGCCCCGAGCCGATGGACCCGCGAACCCCTTGTTGGGAGAGAGCCGAGCCGCGGCGGACGTGGGCAGGGTCCAGCCCCGCGCCCCGCTGCCGCGCCTGGGGGCTCCTCTCCCGCGGCCCGGCCTACGCGCGGGGCCCGGTGGCAGCGGCCCGCCCGCGCGACGTGGCCCTTTTGAGGGGCGGCGGCCGGGCCCACCTGCCACCTGGCAAGCTCTCCCGAGACTTTGCCAAGCTCCCACTCGCGGAGGACCTTCTCCCGCGGCTGCCTCCCCTTCTAGTCTTTCACTCCCCTCCTCCCTCCATTGTCCCCACTCATGGTGGTCCCGGCCCAGCCCGGAGCCGCGGACTTTTGCAGACGTGGAGCTGTCACTGTCCTTCCATCCGAGAAGCGTACTTTAGCAAAGAAAAAAGTAGAGGTGAATGTATTTGAAGGGTCGAAGCCTGATGAGGGGCATGACTTTTAAGTAGAAGATTCGAGTTTTGAGACATAGTTCCGAGCTGCAAAAAGAAAAAAAATATGTAAGGGTCAGTGCACGCGAAGTAGGCATCGGGCCTAAAGTTAGAGATGTGACCAGGTAAACTTGTAAAGTACCCGAAACTCACGGTTCCCCAATCACTTGTTTTATTGGTCGTGTTTAGAATCCTAGTCCTATTGAGTTTTCTGCTTCTCTTGAACAGCTGTAGTGAACTTGTTCTGAAAGAGAGAGTGGGGAGAGAACACTGAGGTTTTTTTCTCCCTCTTCAAAGTTAGGGAACACAACCTAGCCACTGATCATTGTGCTTTTTTAAATGAGGTGCTTCTGTATCCGTGAGATCTTAACGAAAGTAGGTAAAGACTCTGTATGTTCAGTAGGCAACTGGCTTTTTTTTTTATTTCATCTGAAATAAAGTGGGGTCTTTTTTGAGGGGAGGGCACATTTGATGAGATTCATTCTCTAAGGCTTAATTTTCCTGATTTTAGAAAAGATGAAATTCTCTGAATGTGTAAGTTCATGAATTCAGGCTTTAGACGTCAACAAGGATATGAAACCAAAATCAAGTATTCTAGAGTAAAGTCTACATTCTTTTAAAAACAGCTTTACATTCATTAAGAGACAGACTGATTTGTAGTCCCCAGATTTGTCCATTAGCATAATTATAAGAGCTTTTAAATTTTTTTGTTATGTTTTGAGACATGATCTTGCTGCATAGCTCTGGAACACACTGTATAAACTTAGGCTGGCATCGAACCTTATTCTACCTCCCTGTCTCTGCCTCTTGAGTGCTGGGATTATAGGTCGGTACATGCCAGGATTAAACTCAGGCCATCAGGCTTGATAAGCAAGTGTCTTTACTCGATGGACTTCTCTGCTGGACCAGGAGAGATTTGGGTTTTTTGAGACTAGAGTTTCTCTTTGTTACCCTGGCTGTCCTGGAACTTGATAAGTAGCCAGGCTGGCCTTGAACTCACAGAGAGCCCCCTGCCTCTGCTTCCTAAGTGCTGAGATTAAAGGTGTGCAGTACCACAGCCCAGTTCAGGAGAGATTTTTTTTATTTTAATTTTAATTTTTTTATATGCATTGGTGTTGGGTCCCCTAGACAATTGTGAGCTGCAATGTGGGTACTCGGAATTGAACACTGGTTCTGTGGAAGAGCAGTCAGTGCTCTTAACCACTGAGCTATCTCCAGGAGAAATTTTTAAAAGCAGAGTATATGGCTCAGTTGGTGCTTGCTTGCCGTATACAAGGCTCAGAATTTAAGTCTCAGTAGCATTGGGAGGTGAGGCCAGCCTGGACTACTTAAGATCTTTTTGAAAAAAAGGGAGATGTTCTCAGGTTTCATTTTTGAGATTGATCTGTAGGTCAGGATTGGCTTCTACTAGTTTAGTTGAAAATATGCCTCAGGTAGTTGGGATGGTCTTGGGAACTACTGAGGCAAACAATAGCATGGCTATAATACCAAGGACAGCTCAGAAAGCTTTGAGCTAGTAGAGGAAGTGGAAGTGACCAGTGTGGGAATTATTGAAGAAGTGGTAAGAAGTGGTAAGATCTCTCTGTGAGGTCTAGGCTGGTCAGCATAGTGATTTCCAAGCCAGCCAGAGCTACATAATGAGACCCTGACTCAAAAAAAAAAAAAAAAAAAAAAAAAAAATTGCTTGTGCATCTGAAGTTCTGTTTAGAGCATCAGTTCTCAATGCCTTTGATAACCCTCTATCTTGAAAAATATTTACATTATGATTAATAACAGCAACATTAGTTATGAATTGGCAGTGAAATAATTTTATGGTTGGAGGTCACCACAACTGTGGATATGTGTTAAAGGGTCACAGCATTAGGAGGGTTGAAAACCACTGGTCTAAAGGATCAGTCGGAATGTGGCAGAGGTGAGGGAAGGCAGCTCAGGAAGGAAATACCTTAATGTCTCAAGGCTGTGTCAGTTAGGCTGAGTGTGGGAGGAAAGGAGTTCAGTGAGCCGGAAGTAGAGTGGAAGAGAACATTGTGGGACTTAGAAGTTTTCTAGAAAACTTTCACAAAAAAGTGTTGCCATGTTTTTTGATAGGATTATTTTAGGGCTGGTCTGGTTAGAGGACTCCTTTTCTCTTAGCATTATCATTAGCATCTTTGAGTAATTAGAATTAGAATCAGATCAAATGCAATCTGGAAGAGAACCTGAGATTTGGACTATATGGCTATCAGCACACTGATCCATGTTTGCTCAGTGTTTTCCTTCTAGTCACAGAAACTTGGTACTTGAGCTTTACAGTTGGAAGAGATTGTCTACTTTGTAGTGGCAAATATATTTTAGGTTGTAGGCCTACTTTGGTTGGAAATAACTTCTGGAGTACTTACTCTTAGGGAAGATCCAGGCCAATCTATGCTTCAAAAGTAGATTCTGGTTGTGTTAGTTCTCTGGGGAAGTATGTTATGATTGATGACTGATACTTCTAGTGAATGGTTATCTAGTAGGTAGTCTGTGTATGTGCATGCACATGCATGCATATGCCACATACATACTATTACATTGGCCCCAGTCCCTTAGCTTTCTGTTTTTGTTTTGAAGACAGGGTTTCAGTATATAGACCAGGTTGCTCTTGCATTCACAGAGATCCATCTGTCTGGCTTATGTAACTAATTCCAGGTGAGTAAGATATACACAGTGAGACCTTGTCTCAAAAGAAGAAGAAGAAGAAGAAGAAGAAGAAGAAGAAGAAGAAGAAGAAGAAGAAGAAGAAGAAGAAGAAGAAGAAGAAGAAGAAGAAGAAGAAGAAGAAGAAAAAAATTTTACCTAAAACTAGTTTAGAGTCAGGATTAGAACTAGAACCAAATGTTACAACTTTGGTATTCTCCAGTTTATTTAAGTGAATGTGTGCCACTAAGAGCATCTGTTGCCAGGTGAGAAAAAAATACCCTGGCCCATGCCTATTTATGTTTAGATAAGAGGTTAATGAAGAATTTTAGCCTAGAAATGAGTTTACTCCTTTTGACTCAGGAAATTGAGTTAGTACTAACAGGAAACTGCCAGTCTTGAGGCTCTCTTTCCTTTCTTGTACCTTATCTCTTTTAGTTTGGAGATTGGTTCAAGTTTTTTTTTTCCTTTCTTTCTTTCTAGTGCTTAACCAAATTATGGGTTTATAATAAGCACTCAGTAAAGACATGCTAATTTTTGTTCTGTAAATGATACTGATTTTGAGTCAGTGTAGATCTACCGGTAAGGGGATTCACCCAATGGAATTGTGGCCTTCCCTGGTTGAGAGGTTTGCCCTCATCTGAAACAATTATTAAGTTGCAGCTGTTCTCATGAGTAGCAGCACTGATGCAGAGCTGTCCTGGACCCTGCCCCCACCTCCAGTCTGGTAGTGACTGTTGTTGGAAAGATACTGCCAGCTTAGCTCTTTCGTTGCTTTTTAAAACTAGCTATACCCAGATACTCAGGGCTTCTCCAGCTTGTGCTCTTTCCCTAAAGCATCTGATTGCAGGGATCAATTGTACAGTGACCCTTATGGAGAGAATATGTGTATATATGGCCATCTTTATTTGTAAATGTCCATCACGCCCAAATGGGTCTTATCCCAATCTGTTTACAAGTCATTTCCCCAGAAGTTTTATTTCATTATTTTGTATTAAGAAAAAAATCTTTCTTGTGGATTTTTGAAGGCTTTATTCTGGGGCAAATAAAGACTTTTTCTTTTTTTTTTTTTACATTCTCAAGGTCATTAGAGATCTGTTTAACCAGAGTACTGTGTTAATAGACTCTTCTCTTTCAGGTAACATGCATTTCACAGTGGCCTTCTGGAAACAACGCCTTAACCCAAAGAAGTGACTCAACCAGTGAGAACTTCAGGTGTGGTGACATTCCTGTGAGAGACATTTGGGGGCAGTGTGGAGCAGAGGGCAAATCTTGGTCACATAACTGCTGTGGAGAGCTGTGTGGGAGAGAATGTTGCATCAGTTGACTTTTCCCACTTGTGTTGTATTATAAATATTTATCTCCTTAAACATGTCCAAACATATACATGTGGTGTTTAAGAATTGGAGAAATTTCTGGGTGGTGGTGGATCGTACTTTTAATCCCAGGAGGGAAAGGCAGGTGGATCTCTTAAGTTTGAGGCCAGCCTGATCTGCAGAGTGAGTTCTAGGATGGTCAGGTCTACACAGAGAAATGCTATCTCTGTTTTTCAAGACAGTTTCTTTGTGTAGCCCTGGCTGTTCTGGAACTTGCTCTGTAGACCAGGTTGGCCACCAGTTTGAAGAGATCCACCTACCTCTGCCTCCCAAGTACTGGAATTAAAGGCGTGTACCACCACCACCACCCAGGGAAGCCCTGTTTTTGGAAACAAAATGGAAGAATTAATGACAAGGAAGCATATTATTGTATAGAAAATAGAAATAAAAGATCTGGGCTCTGATTTGATTTTGCACTGACAGTCTATGTAAATTTTGGTAATTTTCTTAGTCATACTGGCATCAGGTTATCTATCTTTTATATAGATATTGATTTTTTTCTACCTCTCTGGGATTATTGTGAGGACTAAATAAAATAATACATATTAAATCCTCAGAATCAAAAATAAGGGGTTATGTAGTTCGTGTAGTTCACTTGCTTGCCTAATATGCATGAAGCCCGAAATTCATTCCCTAGAGCTGAATTAATTGAGTGTAGTGTCATGGGCTTGTGATCCCTGGACCATCAGCACTTCAAGGTTATCTTTGGCTACATAGTAAATTTGAGACCATCCTGGGATACTTGAGACTCTGTCTGGAAAAAAAGAAAATGAATTCATAGTTTAAGACATCTAGTTCTGTAAGATAGGATAAATTGGTATTATTATTATAAGGAAAACATTACAAGATAGACTTACTTTAAGGGCCCAAGAAAGGGGCTGGAGAGATGGCTCAGAGGTTAAAAGCATTGGCTATTCTTCTAGAGGTCCTAAATTAAATTCCCAGCAACCACAGAGTGGCTTAAGCCAACCATCTATAATGAGATATGGTGCCCTCTTCTGGTATACAGGCATAAATAAATCTTTAAAGAAAAAAAAAAAAAAGGTTAAGAAAGAGTAAGGTTATAGGTGGGCACTCCGGAGGTGGAGGCAGGTGGATTTCTGTGAGTTCAAAGCTAGCCCGATTCACATAGCAAGGTTTCTCACTCTTTTCTTTCTTTCTTTTCGAAGTTATAACCCCTTCCCCATTTTATCCGTGCGGCTACTTGTCTACCATGTGGCTAACCCATCGCTAAACATACTGGTTTAAATGGCATGACTTTTTTCTCTTTCTCTTTCATTTCCGTTCTGGCAGTTGCTGAAATTTGTAGTTTGCCTATTCTTGGATTTTTATTTTTAAATTCTAATAAAATTGACCTCAGGCTAGAAGATAGAAAACAAGAAAGCTGACCTCTGTCTACCTCTAGCCTCTATACTCATGTACACGAAGTACATATATCATATATCACACACATGCAGAAGTGAGCAGACATGCAGAGAGAGACACACACACACATGTCTAGTGAGATGGTGCAGCAAATATAATAAGCACTTGTTGAACAGCCTGATGACCTGAGTTAGATCTCGAGAACCCATGGTGGAAGGAGAGAACTGACTCCCAGTTGTCCTCTGACCACTATACGCACACCCACCACCCACACTCACACATACAGATATACAGTGATAATACTTTTTTATTTAAAGGCTCGGTGTTGTGGTGCACTCCATCTGTTAATTCCAACACTTGGGAGGCAAAGGTTGGCAGATCTTTGTGAGTTCAAGGTCTACATAGTGAGTTCTAGGACAGCCAAAGCTGGAGGATCCAGAGTATAAGGCTATCCTTGTTTACATAGCAGGTTTGAGATAGCCTGAACTACTTAATACCTTGTCTCAAAACATACACATACACACACACACACACACACACACACACACACACACACACAGAGAAAAAAGAAAGAAAACAAAAACAAAGAAAAGAATGAGAGTACAGAAAAGAAGTGGTTCCTGAGGATTATAACCCTGGACTATTGCTGCCAACCACCATCATCGCCATGTCTTTTCATACTTAGTCATACTTTGTTGTCCCACTGTGAGCATTGTTTATTCTCTCACCTGTGTGATCTTTTGACTTAGTTTGTGTTTGTCTTAACTAGTTGCTCTATAAATGCTTAAGTATGAACAGGGCTTTGATATGTAAAGGAGTATTATTTGCTGTAATCAAATGCTTGTTTAACTATGCTCTTTTTGATATTTATGGAGAGAAAGAAAGGAGATGATGATATGATTTGTGAAAGATAATAGAAAGGAAATGGCTACAAGGCAGAGTATTTAAATGAGATTGTAAAGAAATTGTCTTAGATTGTTATTGTTATAAGGCATGAAAATGAAATACATAGATTTTAAAAGGGGGGAAAGAAGGTGTTGTCTGCACTAAAGAAGCAGATCAGCCTCCATCCCTTCAATGATGGCCTGTTCACATTACCAGAAATAATGAAGTTTCTAGAAAAGAAATGTACTGGGAAAGATTGTTTCTGTTTCCAAATAGCTTCAAAATGTTCTTCAAAGTAGCCATTTTACCCCAGCTCACAAAGCAGTTCTTTTTGGAAAGATACCTGGGAGACTTGTGTTTTAGTTTTTATATTCTGTAATCTTGGGCAGTTGATTTAAATCTCTCGGAGTTTTGCTTGTTTTGTTTTTTCCTTTTGGTTTTTTTGAGACAGTTTTTTTGTGTAACAGCCCTGGCTGTCCTGTAATGCACTCTGTGGACCAGGTTGGCCTTGAACTCACAGAGATTCCTCTGCCTCCTGAGTGCTGGAAATAAAGGTGTGTGCCACCACATCCCTGCTCTTTCAGTCTATGTCTGCCCTCACCCCCCAAGAGAAAAAAAGAAAAGATGGGTTAGCTAAAGCTGGCCTCAAACTCACTGTACAGCTAAGGAGGATCTTGAAGGTTGATCCTCCTAAGTGCTGGGATGCCAAGGGTGCCCCACTCAACCCCTGTCTGCTGGATATTTGCCTAGGATCTCTCAGATGCCTTCTAGTCCACTTTTTGATTATACTTTGTGTTTCATGTGCTGAGTCACTACTTTTTTAGGGCTTTGTTGACATCATGATATAGAACTGGTATCAGTAACATAAGATTTTCATGTTTTGGTGGAAGTTCCACCTCAGCCCCTGGCATCTTGGCTTCCCTATACCCAAAGAGTCTTCAATAATTAGATGGAAGCCCCCCTCCCCATACCTTGCCCCCCAGAAAGCCCACCAAACACAGCTTCTCCTCCAGAGATGTTCAAGACAACTCTTCACAAGATAATTTCAACTGCACCCTAGAAAATAGACACATGGTTTTCCAGTCTGTTTTTCCATCTCCTCTCTGGGGACCCAGAAATTCACCTGAGAGCTCTTTATTCATTAAATCTCTTATTTTCCTTCTTTTTTTTTTTTTTTTTTTTTTTAAATGTATACAATGTTCTGCCTGTCTGTATACCTGCATGCCAGAAAAGGACACTAGATCTCATTGTAGATGGTTGTGAGCCATCTTGTGGTTACTGGGAATTGAACTCAAGACTTCCGGAAGAGCAGCCATTGCTCTTAACCTCTGAGCCATCTCTCTAGCCCTCCTGGACTTTTTCTTAATTCTGTTTGATTTAGTCTCATTTGAACTGCTGTGTCAGCAGAGAGGCTTATGGGGTTCAGAAACTTTTTATTTCTAATATTCGTTGTTTTACAAATGAGAAGCTAGAGCTAGCTGTAATCCTACCTCTTGGAGGCAGAGACAGGTAGATATCTCTGAGTTTGAGGCCTGCTTGGTCATAGAGGGACCCTGTTTTAAAATAATTAAAATAAAATTAAAAAAATGAGAGACCATGCTGTCTTAACTTCTGTTTTTAAACTCTGGCACAAAGACATGAAGGAAACAAATCATAGAAATGTTAAGTGTGTTTGGTTATTTTTTGAAAGATGATCTCATGTAACCCAGACTGACCTCTAAGTTACTATGTAGCTGATGCTTGTCATGTATTCATTAACCTCCCAGTGCTGAGATTACAAATGTGAACCCCAACACAACTTAAATTGGTAATACTTAGCAGGTGTTTGTTGAGCTACTTCTGTATTAGGTCTCAAGGGTTACTTAAATATAAAATTCCTCTTGCTCTAAGGACTTTGTAGGTTTTTGGTTTTTTGTTCAGGAAAACAAAACTTCTTCTCAGCAGTCACACTTCAATTTAAGAAAGATTATTAAAAGGATGTGTGGTGTTGAATTTTAAGATATTCATCTCATGTTCCTGGTTTATTTGAAATTACTGAGGATATTGTAAATACCAACCTGGGCTGTATTTAAAAGAAAAAAAAAAAAAATAGGCTGGAGAGATGATAGCTCAGTAGTTAAGAGCATGGGTTATTCTTCCAAAGAACTGGGATTCAGTTCCTAGCAACCACATGATGACTCACAACCTTTAGTAAATTCTTCTGGCCTGCTGGTATACTTGCAGACAGAACACTGTATGCATGATAAATAAATCTTAAAAAAAAACAAAAACAAACTAGGTGTGAGTCTGGGGGTGTGAGCGTTCACAAAGCCTTTGGTTTGGCCCACAAGGTGGCAGAGTGACTAGTACTCAGGAGGATTAGAAATTCGTGGTCATTTTCAGTCTACATGAGACCCTTCTAAAGAGAAGAAAGGAAAAAAGAAAAGCAATAAGAAAAAATAGTGTTTACCATGAAGAAACTTGCAATTTTCACATCCAGAAATGTTACTCTAACATTTAGATATTTTTCTTTTCCAGAAAAGAGCAGCATTTTCATGCCCTACCATTATTTATAGTAAGAACTGCATATTGAACTTTGTCACAGAAAGGCTAACAATGGCTTACTTGCTTGCTGTTTTTTGTTTTTGTTTTGTGTGTGTGTGTCTATTTGTGTGTGTGTAGAATGTGTACACGTGTGTGCCTATATGCAAAGGACAGAAGAGGACATCAGGTGTTGTTATCACTCTGTTCAATATGCCCCTGACATAGATTCCCTCACAGAACTTAGAGCTAGCTGTCTGCCAGCATCCCCAGCAGCCATCTTGCCTCATGACCCAGGCGTTTGAGGCATGGTCATGCCTGGCTTTTTATGTGGGTGCTTGGATTTGAACTCAGTTCTCATGCTTGTGCACAGTAAGTGTTGTATCGACTAAACCATCCTTCAGCCCCACAATAAGGTTGCTTTCTGAGGAATTAGAAATTATTTTATTGGGTTTCACATTTTATGAAAGAAAACTTTTTTTCCTCTTGAGACAAGGTTTCTTTGTGTAACAACCTGGCTGTCCTGGAACTCACTCTGTAGACCAGGCTGGCCTCAAACTCACAGATCTCCCTGCCTCTGCCTCTCAAGTGCTGGGATTAAAGGTTTGTGCCACCATCATCCAGCAAAACCTTTTTACTATTACCTGTATTTATTTGTGTGTAAGGGGCAGGCACGCTGCAGTGCATTTGTAGAGATGAGAGGATAACATGCAGAAGTCAGTTCTCCTACTCTGTTTTGGGGATCAAACTTGAGTTTTTGGGTTTGGCAGCAAGCACCTTTATGTTGTTTACATTTAAACTGTTTTGCTTCTTAGTCATTAGTGTAAACAAGGACAAAGCTCTAAAGTGCAGTCTTGATAACAGGAAAGGACACTGAAGTTCACAGTCTAGAGATGAACTACTTTAGAGTTAGGGAGACTGAGGCTTTCGTAGATTGGCAGGATGACCTTGGTTGGCCAAATTGTTTAACCTGTTTGTACTGTAGTTTTCCCATGTGTAAATTAACACACACACACACACACACACACACACACACACACACACACACACTAATTTACAGCTGTAATTTAGGAATATATTAGGATTCATGTGTCCCCTTGAGTCAGGCTTGGCTTACAGAAAATACAAAATGTCATTTGTTATGGGTTGCCAGCATCACCTCAGTTTTGCTTGTCTTTTAGAAAAACTTCAACATTAAAGTTATGTGATGATATATTTTATATTTAATAAAGCCAGTCTGGAAATACAAGTGGTGACCTATGCCTTTAATCACATAACTCCAGAGACAGAGATCTTTCTGTGTTTCTGTGAGTTCAAGGCCTAACTACCAAACAGTAGTGGTTCACATCTTTAATCCTAACTCTAGGAATATGATGCAGAGTTGAACCAGGTAGTGAAACAATTGGGCGAAGAAGCTATTTAAGGCAGGCTTAGGAAGACAGATTTATTCTGTAGAAGCAATGAGGAGCCAGGCTGAGAAAGCTGGAAGATAGCTTTTACCCTGAGGAGTTGGCTGGATGAGATTTGACTGTGGTCTGTTTCCTCGCTCTGATATTCCAGCTTTTCCTCAATATTTGGCTCTGAGTTTTCATTAAATCCAAACTAGAATTCATGATTCAAAGTTACATTGATTCAGAAAACCTTTTAGGGAGAACATTGTCGATTTAGGTGTTTATAAGAGCTAGATAAGCATTTAAGTCTGTAATGACAGGCCAGACTGAACTTGAGAACTCTTGTCCTTCTAAGGGGGCAGCTGTTAAGGTAGCATTGATCTATTGTTTGTTTGAAATAGAGACTTGTAGTAAGACAAGACAAGAGGGTCAAGGCAACTGGTTTAAGCCAATTTCTTTGACTCTATGGACCTGTCTTACTACAGGGATTTGTGTTGTAGGTGGGCTTTGTGCTCCCCCATAGCAAAGAATAACCTTGAACTTAAAAAAATTATCTATTATTGTATAAGGGTGGGGTCATGCTCCAGTTTTTTTTTTTTTTAAATAATTTGCTTATTTTTTTTTTTTAATTTTACATGTATTGGTGTTTTGCCTATATGTATGCCTATGTGACTGTTGTGGGTGCTGGGAACTGAACCTGGGTCTTCTTGAAGAGCAGCCAGTGCTCTTAACCCCTGAGTCATCTCTCCAGCCCCTAGAATATGCTTTAGAGTTTGTTCTCTCCTTCCACTATTACATGGATTTCTTTTTTTTTTTTTTTTTTTTTTTTAAAGCTTTATTTATTTATTTATTTGCCTTGGTGTTTGCCTGGAACTGGAACTACAGACAGTTGTTAGCTGCCATGTGGGTGCTGGGAATCGAACCCGGGTCCTCTGGAAGAGCAGACGGTGCTCTTAACCGCTGAGCCATCTCTCCAGCCCCCTATTACATGGATTTCAGGTATTGAAAACACAAGCTGGGAGGCTTATGCAGTAGGTGCTTTGCTGGCTATACTATACCTCCTGAGAGCTGGGATTACACCATGTGCACCACTTTGTGTGGTATTGGGCATCAAACCCAGGGCTGCTTACCTGTAAGGCAGGAATTATATAAACTGAGCTACCTCCCAATAATTCTATGTCCTTTCTGAGGCAGGATCTCACTTGGAAGCCCAAGCTAGCATGCTGTTCACTATGGCAATCTTCCTTCTCCAAACTCTCATGTGCTGTGATTACAAGCTTGAGCTGCCATTAGAATTTCGAGACAGGGTTTTACTTCATAGTCCAGTCCAATCTTGAATTTGAGATCTATCAGCTTTAATCTTTTGAGTAGGATTTGGGATTGATTTATGGGTCTGTGCTACTGTACCCAGTAGGCTGGGAGTTTAGGAATGACCTACTTACCACATCTGATTGATGTAGTGTTTTGGATCCAACCAGGGTATTATGCATTCTAAGCAAATATTCTACCAGCTGAGCTAGGTTTGTCTTCTCCCCAACCCCCCAGACACAGTTTCTCTGTGTAGCCCTGACTGTCCTGGAACTTGCTGGCCTCAAACTCAAAGATCTGCCTGCCTCTGCCTCTGTAGAGTATTGGGGCTAAAGGCATGCACCACCACACCCAACTTTAATGGTTTGTTCTCAACACACACATGCACATGTCGACTCATGTACACATGCACTGGCACACACAGGCACGCACAGAAACCACAAAACAAGAACCATCACAGTAGATAAGATTATACACCTGCTATTTAGCCTGGTTTAGACATTCTACAATATACACATACTTCAAAACATTTTGTACGTTTTTAAATACATACTTTTTTATCAATTAAAATACTTAAGATTTTAGGAAAATACCCACTAATATAGTAGTTATAGATATTAAAATGTTTTCAAGATTAGAAGAATAAATTGTGAAAAAGTAACAAAGACTTAGGGACATAGATTCAAGTTATTCTAAATGACCTATTCTGAGTAGAGGAGTTATATGAGTTTTTATAGCCAAATAGCAAAAGATGTAAATCAATATATTTAATAAATATGTTGATGGTCATTAGGTAGGTGAGATACTGCAAGAGGGAAAGCTCTCCTGTAGATTTGAAATTTTTCTTTCTTTTGTTCATGGTTTTTGAGAAAGTCACTGTGTAGACTAGGTTGGCCTTGAACTCATAGAAATTTACCTGGATCTGCTTGCTGAGGTTTAAGGCATATACTACCATGTCTGGCTGGTTTTTTATTTTATTTCTTGAGGTAAGTTTGCAGCATGTATCCTGGGCTGGCCTCAGTTTTGTAACCTTCCATGTCTATCTCCCAAGTGCTAAGAGTACAGGTGTACAGCACTGTGTTTATTAGTTGTTGCAGCATTCTTAAGTTTGGTGGAGGACAGTGGTTTACTAAGCTTAACAATATATTTTTCAAGTTCTGCCTATGTCATGAGAAGCTGCTTTTACATGCAGCTTTTAATGTTGGGAGATTCAGTACCTTATTTTCTACAGGGACAGTTAGTTCTGTTGTACATTCTTGGAACAGTGTGCCTAGGGTTTCTTCTTGCCTTGGTCACGCCAACATTGGTTTTCTTCTTTTCCTCTTTTTTTTTTTTTCTTTTTTGTTTTTTTGAGGCAGGGTTTTTCTGTGTATCCTTCACTGTCCTGGTAGTGTCCTACAGAACTCTGTAGATCAGGCTGGCCTCAAACTCAACAGATATGGGTGCCTCTGCCTCTGCTTCTGCTTCTGCCTCCTGGGTGCTGATGTGTGCTGCCACTGCCTGGGTTCTTTTCCATTTAATCATAGCTGTCTTGATGGGTAAGAAATGATATATTGTTATGCTTAAGGTTTTTTTTTAAAACATCTTTTCATATATTTTATGTCTTTTGGAAAAATGTTCAAATTGAGTGGTAGCTATAGTTGTGTGCTACCACACTGGTATATGTGACATTGGGATATCCTCACCCAGCAGAGTATTAATACTACTGTTTTCTAGAATGCTGTTGGGGAATTAAGAGAAATTGCCAATTGGAATACTAGATGTAAGGTTGTATTAGTTTTTTTCCTGCTTGCCATGACAAAACACCCTACAGACAGCTTAGGAGAGAAATTTTATTTTGGTTCATTCTCTAAAGGGCTGTAGTCCACTGAAGCCATGAAGGTACTGTAGCACGAGTTTTAAGGGCCTTTGCAGTCAGGAAGTACAGAGGTAGCTAATAGGTTGTTTGGGCTGTCATATTCTACGGTGTTTGCCTCTCAAATGTCCCATAACTTCCCCAAACAGTGCCATGAGCTGGGGACCAAGTGTTTAAACACAGCCTGTGGGGCATTTTATATTTAACTATCACAGAGTTTGAATCAAAAAATCAATGTTAAATGTTAGATCCTACTGCTAATTTATGCTCTTTTCATTGTTATTGACCTTGAAAGTTGTAGCTCCCTGTTTTTTTGTCTCGTGGCATATGAGCTATGCTGTTATTTTATTGGAAATGGCAGAAGGACTTTTGATCTGAGATCCTTGGTGGTATTCAGAGCCAAGGTTACACCGTTGTAGGGAAAGAAGGTGGTTTGCATTTTACCTCCCCCCTGAGTAGCTTTGAGTTTATCCTCTTCCTTTGCTGGGAAAAAAATGCAGTGGATGTGTCTTTGGTGCTTTTGATTAAGAAAACAGGCTTAGCTGCTGGAAAGATGGCTCAGAGGTCCTGAGTTCAAGTCCCAGCAACCACATGGTGGCTCACAATCATCTACAGTGAGATCTGGTGCCCTCTTCTGGTATGCAGAGAGAACACTGTATACAAAATAAATAAAGAAATCTTTAGTAAAAAAAGAAAATACATGCTTAAAGTATCTAAAACTTTTCTTAAAGTAGATTGAGGTGTATAAAATTATGTTATTTTAAAAAATAAACTAATCATTTTAATTGTCTAGAAATTGAAGGCATACTTTAACTTAAGGTGATACATGTTGCTTACATGACAAGGTATTAGTGAGTTATTTTGGAAAAGTGTCTGTATTCCTCTGCATTTTTTTTCTTTGCCTGTCAGGAAGCTATTAAAGCTAGTTTTACCTCTGGCATTGTTGTAGCTCTTTCTTTCTATATTAGACAGCCTGTGTGTCACATTTTCTAGCATAATAATAAATGTTCCTCAAATGATAAGAAGTATTAAGAATTGGCCCTATTTTAAGAGTCTTTCTAATTGATACACTTGATACACTTAGAGGCAATAGATTAGATGTAGGTTAAAACTGGTATTTTCACTAGTTCTAGCATAGTGATTTACTAGGTAAAGTTGTAGACTTCTACCTCCTTTTGGGAATGTGGGCAGCATGTTCTTAAATTTACTTCTGTTGTCTGGGGCAATAGCATCTTTAAGGGAGCCTGTAGTTGATTGTGAAGGCTTTCAAAAAGTTATACATGCCACTTAGGAGGCTTTTTGAGATCTGTGATCTGTAGTCAGAAGTTTCTAACCCATACTAGGCCCAAGGTCCAGACCTACAGTCTCTTTGTTCCAAAGAATCACACAGAAGCTTATATTCATTACAAGCTGTTTGGCCTATGGCTCAGGCATTTTATTTGATAACTCTTAAACTAACTTATGATTCTTACCTTGTTTAGCCACATGGCTCAGAATCTTTTCTCAGAGCAGCATTCTCATCCCTCTTCCTCTGTGTCTCCTTGGCATCTCTGCTCTTCTCTTTCTTGTCCCAGAGTTTTCTTAGTCTGGTAGCTCCACCCATACTTTTGGTCTGCCTTCTGGCCAATCAGTGTTTTATTAAATCAATAGGAGGGACAGACATTTACAATGTACTAGAACATCCCCCCCCCCCC